>CM068367.1:327396384-327708134 GCA_034769895.1 Magicicada septendecula
TGGCTCGCTTTCCTCATTCAAATGCTTTTATAACTTATTAAACGTTGGTTTACCAAATTTTATATATTAACTAGGCAGCTGCTTCATTATCAAATGATTTTACTTATTTTTATTAACACAAACGCAAACCAACACCCCGTTTGGATGTCGACATTTAACATGCTCGCCCCGCTTTCTCTCTCACATTCATACTTATCATCTCAATTTACTTTTTGTGTACACATATCTGCAATTTGGGTAAAGAGCTCTTTAAGTAAAATTTTGGGTTTACACTTTCCTGATTCGGTAGACTGGAAGTTCTAGAAGTGGATCACATGTTGCTTTCTCCAACGGCGTGGTTACATTTTACTGAATTCACTGACTCTAATTATAATTTTGTAAAACAATTACTGCACACTGTTTTAGTTCTTCTGTAGTTGATACTTATTCACATTTTTATTACATTTTGACTTATTTAAGACACTAAAAACTGACTAACTCAGGCCAGCACAATGGTTAGCGTGTTATCGCCATGATGAATTTCTGCAGACTGGGGCGAAAATTATGCAAATTTTACGTATGTGTGTGTGTGAGTAAACGTCATCGTTCTTTGTCTCTGGTTATATAATCGCCTTGTTTGTTACGTATTTTAAATACGTCATTGTTGTTTTAATGACGTTTGGCGTTGTCGGCCAATGAAACATCAGTATGAAGCGCCGTTATTAGTGGCGGTAACCATTATAAGTCTTTTTATCTGCACGTACACTGCTGTCCTTGAAATTATTTTGTTGTCTCGGAACTGCGTCGTTGTAGGCAAAAACCAAGGGAAATTGTATTACCCATAGAAATGACTTTAAAAACATCGAAATACCATAATTTACTACCTTGCACACCATACTTTTTATATCAGACTTTTTGTACTGTCACAAAACCCCCTCAATGAAAGGTTTTGTGTTGAGACACAAAAGGATCAGCTCAGATATGGAGCCACAACCCCCTCTAGTGGTATAAAAAAAAAAATCAATCACTTACCCTTGGTCCAATGATGAGGTTCGCACCTTCTGACCTTACTGGACTTCTCCTGAGAGATCCCTACACCATAAGGCCATGAGGCACTTTACGCTCCTGCTCTGACGCACCGGCCAGCTCAGGACCGCGGTCACCACACCATAAAACTCTGAAACATTCAATACAAATTTTATAATAGTGGCCTTCTCTATATCCATATCCACAAATGATATGTTTCCTCTTAGTACGTTGGTTTGCGTTTTAGGGCATTGGTTTGCTTAATTCTACAAGTTTCAAACAATGTATATCAAGAATTAAGACAGAAAATCCCTGCTCTTTTAACAATCCGGTATCTAGTACACTTTTCTAACTTCTGTCAATTATATTCACTCTCTTTATCACATGAAAACAATTGCTCTTAACCTAAACAAAAATGTACTTTACTGCTTTAGCAACAACCATTAACCCTAATATTTTACTTCATATAATCTTACAATATCTATATCATGGCAAACAACTTTAAAGCTTTATAATTTCTTTACGATCTTTTCTTATGTTTAACTTTCTTTATAACAGAATCATTTCTAGAGAATGGACAAACTTTACAAAATTTTAATATTATAATCGTTACTATCCTGGTAGTAACCTCCTATCCACACACACTATTCTTGTCATTATAAAACACAACAAAACATTGTACATCATAAGCATTAAACACTAACATTGAACAATTCACATTACTGAATTCATATTTTCATAACTTGTAGCAAAACTTTATAACATTATTACTATCAACTCTCTATTAACTTTTATCATTTAACATTCATTTAGATTCTATGCAAAATTCTCAAATTTGTCATTTACCTTTCCATTTACCTTACCTTTCAGTTACATCACCTTTCTACTATGAATTTTCCTTTTTCTAACCTTTTTATCCTTATTAGTTTGAGTGACTCTCTATTATTCATTTTTCTCTATCTTATTTTGGCATTTGTCAACCTAACCTTACTACCCCTTTTTCTCTACTAACAACCGCTTCTAACCATTTACATATAATATGACACCAATATCTCAATAATAACCCCCTTCACAAATCCCATTTAAAACCTCTGGCACCGCTCATTTTGTCTTTTATATAAGGATGTATGTTACTTAACTGGCCATATCCATTCATAACCATTTGCCCTCCACCAAATATCGGCAAACACTCTAACCCAAAATTGCTCCGCCTGCCACAACGCTGCACGCTGGTCCCTTGCCACGTCGCTCGTTGATCACTCCTTAACACCGGATCCTTATTACAAAATATCATCAACTACAACAAATATAATTACCATCCACATTACTCACCTCTACATATAATCGCTACCCACTGTGTCCCTAAAATATCTAACACCTCTTTATATATTATCAGCATCTCAGCACTTTATTTTCCCTAACTCCCATTAACTCTATCTAACTAACTCCAATGCCCTTATTTATCACTATTCCCAAACTCTTTACAACATTTCACATTTATATACCATTAGAAATTCATCACTTATCTACTAACAACAATACTTCTCAATAGCCAAATACATAATCATCTACTAACCATTAGAATCTGAATTCCCTAGTTATTTCAAAATCATTATTAAACTTCTTTCAATTATTTAAAATTTTACAATACATAGTTTACACACAAAAATACATAAAATACACAACAGCAAAGTACACAAATATACTTAACATAATAACATCTACTCATAAAAGAATATACAGTCCAACTTATTATTTCTTATCATTAACCACAAATCATTCCATAAGACAATGCACTTCAACACCATATTATTCATATCATTAAATGTTCATGAACAATAAACAATAAACAATTACCCCATATCGTCGAATAATATTCTAACATATTTGTAACATAGATCATTCTTATTTATATCAAATTTATTATTATTATTATAATAATCTCTTATTTCTATGTCATTTATTATCACTTCTGTTGGTTCATATACCTGTTCAATATTGGTCAATTTTGTCCAGTCTCCGTTGGTATTATCTGTTAACATTAGGTAAGTTATATTCTCATTGTTAACCTCACCTACTGCTATCTCAATGTCATTGTAAGGTAAGTACTCATTATCATTGTTATTTCTCTCTATGCCTAGCCTTTCTATGAATTCTTCATAATTTTTCTTTACTTTAAATATCTCTATTTCTCTCTCTCTCAAAACATTTCTCACCATGATACCAAGCTACACACTCTCTCTCAAAATATGCAGGGGATACTAACTTATCATTACAGCACCACCTGTGAAGTGCATAAAAAACCAAGGGAAATCTATCTGTAGACCTATCGTCTTTCACATACTCACGGGAAGCCTTTTCTTCACCCCCCACTACAACATTACGGGAAAAATGTACCCCTTGCAACCCCTTTATCTGTAAATTCTCTCTATACTTTCTCTCTAATTCATCAACACTTTTTATCACTTCATTATCAAATTCTACTCCCATTATACTTTTATCACCACTCTCAATACTCACACAATTATTTTCTAACACCATATTTTTAATTCTATTATCATAATTCTCACCACTACTTACCTTGTCTTTATTTTCATTCAATTTATTTGATTCTCTACTATTCTCTACCCCCATTTTACTCTCGTAATTTTCATCTACTTTATTCTTTTGTTTATCAAACTTCTCATTAACTAATGCAATTATTTTCTCTTCCGTTTTATCGAAACGTGCGTGCATTTCATCAATTCGTTTATCAAAATTAAAATTTTGTTTTCTTATTTCGTTTTTTATTTCGTCAAATTTTACATTACAATTATTCTGGATTCCTCTAATTTCGCTGTTTTGTTCATTAAATTTCTCATCAAGTTTGCTGAATTTCTGATTAAAAAGCATTTGCATTGTTTTTATAATTTCGCTATTTTCAGCCCTGTTATTTGGGATTGGTGTTGAGTGAACGACTCCTTCACTCATGACTATTGATTCTGTCATACTTATTTGACTGTTATTCGTACTGTCAGTCATTCTTAATAAAGAACTATTTTCTTTATTTTCTGCCATTATAAAAATCTGTTAATGGTTTGTCGCTTTATTATCGTTACCACCTAACCTACAACCGAATTCTCATTTTCAATGTCCACTCTGCCACCATTCAGGCTTATTATATAAAATATATTAATGTATTTTATATAGTCACCAGTTCGGGCCCATTTGTTATAACTCTTTTTTTTTTTAACAATAAATATAAAATGTATTTGTATGCAGGAATAACCAGTAACCTATATTCGGGTCTGTTTACATTACTTGCATGAGGCACGTATGTCACGCGCACCATAATTATGGTACTTACCATAGTTGGAGCATCTGGTTACTTCAATCTTGTTGTTTTTAATATTACCTAAGGTCCAAGGATTCGACTCAGCGTGATTGCTGACAGAGACAGGCATAGAAATGAGAATACGTTCAATTGAAACATTCACCATTAATAGCGATTTATTTAAGCGTGTACACCAGATAAAATTTTAACATGGCGGCCATTACTTATTGGCTCGCTTTCCTCATTCAAATGCTTTTATAACTTATTAAACGTTGGTTTACCAAATTTTATATATTAACTAGGCAGCTGCTTCATTATCAAATGATTTTACTTATTTTTATTAACACAAACGCAAACCAACACCCCGTTTGGATGTCGACATTTAACATGCTCGCCCCGCTTTCTCTCTCACATTCATACTTATCATCTCAATTTACTTTTTGTGTACACATATCTGCAATTTGGGTAAAGAGCTCTTTAAGTAAAATTTTGGGTTTACACTTTCCTGATTCGGTAGACTGGAAGTTCTAGAAGTGGATCACATGTTGCTTTCTCCAACGGCGTGGTTACATTTTACTGAATTCACTGACTCTAATTATAATTTTGTAAAACAATTACTGCACACTGTTTTAGTTCTTCTGTAGTTGATACTTATTCACATTTTTATTACATTTTGACTTATTTAAGACACTAAAAACTGACTAACTCAGGCCAGCACAATGGTTAGCGTGTTATCGCCATGATGAATTTCTGCAGACTGGGGCGAAAATTATGCAAATTTTACGTATGTGTGTGTGTGAGTAAACGTCATCATTCTTTGTCTCTGGTTATATAATCGCCTTGTTTGTTACGTATTTTAAATACGTCATTGTTGTTTTAATGACGTTTGGCGTTGTCGGTCAATGAAACATCAGTATGAAGCGCCGTTATTAGTGGCGGTAACCATTATAAGTCTTTTTATCTGCACGTACACTGCTGTCCTTGAAATTATTTTGTTGTCTCGGAACTGCGTCGTTGTAGGCAAAAACCAAGGGAAATTGTATTACCCATAGAAATGACTTTAAAAACATCGAAATACCATAATTTACTACCTTGCACACCATACTTTTTATATCAGACTTTTTGTACTGTCACAGGTTATTATGGTTTACAGTTGTGTTAGGTGTTTTGGTTTTATAATAATAGTGGTTTTTATATATAAAGGGTGTTGTATAAATAAATTTTGAATATGGGCGAAGTACGAGAGAATGATATTGGTTTCGCGTGGGAGGAGTGGGAAAGCGAATTTAGGGGGGTTGTAGATGAAATGACAGACGAGGAGTGGGGTAAGTTAGATGAAAATTTTAGACAAATGGAAGAACAAGAAGAGGGAATATTTGCTGAAATTAAAAAACACAGTGATGATATGGGTAGTAAGATGGCAAATAGTAACGGTAAGATAGTTGAAGTGATAGGAGCAGAGAATAAGACAGTGAATAGGCCTAACGATAGTGTAGGGGTGGAAGAAAAAGAGTATACATTAAATGACATACTTAACCTTTGTAATAAACGGTTTGACGAGATGGACAAAAAGTGGGATAAACTTTTTGAAAAGTGGGATAAACGAGACGAGAAGTGGAAACGAGAGGCAGATAAATTAAAGGAGAATACAGAAGTTGAATTAAAACAGGTAAGTGTTTGTGGTGGTAGCAATATAACGAAAAATAACGAAGGACTAGTAGACCAGGTAAGTGGTGGTGGTAATATAAGTAATTATAATGGTAAAATAATGTTAAATAAAAATAATGGTTATACAGTTGAAAATGGGGTATCTAAGAATGATACGGTAAGTAATGGTGAAAATAAGAGTAGAAAGTTAGTTGGTGTTAGGAACGGAGTAATGATTAGTATTGATGAGTTGGAGAAAGAATGGAGAGATAATTTAAAGGGTGAACAGGGGGCAAATTTTTATGGGGTTAAATGTGAAACAGAGTTTGCACAAGTTGTTTATGGGGATAAAAGATCCTCACTAGGACATTTGGGTGACGATGGGTCGGCAAATGGTCAAATAAGTTTTTTGTGTTTATCTGGTAGGGCCAGATGGTGTTTAAAGAATTTTGTGGTATTGCCCTCTGCATGGAGTGAGAGAGAAAATGTGATATGGTGTTGTGATGAGAGAAAGAGAGAGATAGAGATTTTTGAAATAAATAGAGGTTATGAAAGGTTGATGCAGGTGTTAGATAATGAGAGAGATGAAAAAAGTGGCTTACCTGGTAAAATAGAGATGGGTAATTATTTTGATAATGATGATAAAATAACTGATTTGATGTTGACTAAAAATACTAATGGAAACAGAATTGAAATTACTAAGGTCGACGGGTCTGATGAATTAATAGGTAATGATGGTGTCAGATGTTATATTGATAATGTTTATTATAATAATAATAATAATAAATGGAGTGTAAGAATGAGAAATGTTATAAAAAAATTAGACTGTTACACGATGATGGAGGTTGAATTAAAAAAGCAGTGTATGGACATTCTAAACATTTTAGTTTATGGTTATGACCCTGCTGAATTTGGAAATGAAGTGTGGTAAATTGAACAATTAATGATGAAGATTTGTAAATAAATGTTAGTGAAATTAATTGTGTCTGTATTGTAACAAGTATGTAATGTAAACAGTATGTGTATGTAATAGAAATTGATTTTAATAATAATAATATTTTATCACACAAAAGAAATAATGAGTTGGTAATTAATGAATTGTAACTGTTTTGATAATAACTGAAATATGTTGTATTTCAATAATTAATGGAATTAAAGTAATTTGAGATGTTTAAATATTTTGCTGGACTTAAATGTTGTATAAAGAAATTTTCTAATGAATTTAAATTACTTTATGAAGTTTAATTCTGGTAATAATTAATAAATAAATAAAGGTTAAATTGTGTAGTTTGTGGAATAACACTGTTGTCAAATGTTTCAGAAGGTACATGGAGTTATTGGTGTTTGATGGTTATATTTGTGTTGTGACAGTACGAAATACTCGATGTCAGAATTATGGTAAGAAGGGTAACAAATTATCGTATTCTATTGTACTACACACACACATACATGGAGAGAACGATTTCCCTTTGTGAAGAGACAACGACGCATATTCTAATAGATCACAACGATTCCAAGGTCAGGAGCAGACGTGCGGAAACGAGCATACAAAATGGCCAAGTGGAAGCAGATTGTAAATAGCCACTCTCATTGGTCCAGAAGACAGGGCGTCATTAAAATCAGTGATGACTTAACAAACAATGACATGACAACAGGGCGTGAGCCAATTTTGAACAAAAGACAATGACGTGGATGCGCTAACACATACACAAAATATGTGCTTTGCATCCGCCCAGTCAGCATCAGACCATCAAGGCGTCAACACACTGTAAAATCGCCGGCAGTTTTTGCCAGCGAAAGTGTCTTAATCAAACTAACAATGTGGTAACATACAGTAATAACTCTTTATCAGAAGTACCAAAGTAACTAGTAACAATGTAAATTAGAATCAGTGCAGACAAAGAGACCTTTGGGACGATCGGCCGAACACCTGCTTGACCATGACTGCAATATAAGGACAACGGAGACTTTATACGCAGATACAGGAAAGTCCAGCTATTTCTCTATTCCACTCTTTATTATTACTAACGTTGAGCTCAAAATTACAAAATTCAATGTATGTGTAAATTCAATTGTGTCAAAATTAATGAGTGTGAGTGTGTGTAGGCCGTACAGTACTTATAAATAATGTTTTTCTTATGAGACGTTGGTTTGTGTTCTCTTAAATATAAGAATTGATCAATTACTAAGTAACATGGGCAGTTGCAATTAAATATAAATTTATTAAAAATTCCATAACAAGATTGATGCCTGAATAATAGAAAATAACAGAAATGTAATACAGCGGAATATGTATCCGCCATTTTGTCAATTTAGTATAAGGTTTCCATTTTGCTTTTCATTAATGTTGATTGATATTAATTTTCTGTTATTAAACGGCTACTATATATGTATTACGCTGTCTGATTTAACTATTCCGCACAATTGTCCTGTCTCTGACAATCGCTTAATCGAACCCTGGGACCCGAACATAATAATTTTGAATCACGAAGTTGGCACTACAAGATGGCCGCCGAACCAGTATGAAATACACAATAATTATGGTAACGAAAGGTAAACACCAAAACATACAAGCACAACACCAAAATAAATATGTAAGAAGTTTGTTAACAAATGCCGCCCGAACTGGTGACGTGATATAAATAAAAGTTTATACAATAAGCCGGAGTCAGAGACGGAAGATTGTTGGAAGAAAGGAAGAAATACATAAGATATACCTGGTACGTAGATAATAGGTTATATTATTGTTTAAGTAAAATATAGAACAATTACTAAAAAATAAAATTCATTATAAATATGAGTAAAGTGGCAGAAAGTAATAACAGCATAGAAATAAATAATACAGCTACAGAGTCAATTTTATTAGACAGAATAAGCGCAAATTCAACGCCAAGGGCAATCGAGAGTAAGATATCGTTAGAAGATCTGTTTATACTAATTAAAACACAAAATAGTGTATTAAAAGAACAAATTGATGAAAAGTTTGACAGTTTCGAGAACGAACTAAAGAAACAAAATAACTTGAAAAATGTAAAATTGAATCAATTAGAGGAGAAATTAGACAAGAGAATTAATGAGATAGAGTTAGAAAATAAGAGTAGAGAAATAGACAAATTAAAATTGAACAAAGATGACAAGGTAAGTAGTAGTGGAAATTATGATAAAATAAATAAAAATATGGTAATAGGAGATAATAGTGTGGATGTTGGTAGTGATAGTGAGATTTTAATGAGAGTAGAGGTTAATGGTGAGGTGACAGTTGTAGATGAGAGTGAAAGTGCAGGTAAGGAGAGTTTAAGTGAGTATAGTGAGCAAAGGGCAAATTTTCCCAGTGTTATAGTTGGAGTAAAGACTCCGAAATTGTTATTTGAGGACGAAGGTTCCTCTAGAGTTTATGTGGGAGACGTGTGGTCTCCAAATGATCCCTTAGTTTTTTGTGTTAGTGTACCTGGTGAGGCCACGGAGTGTTTTTATGAAATAGTAGTGCCCTATGCAAATGTGGAAAGAGAGAATGTAGCTTGGTGTGATAGAGAGAGATGTTTTAAAAGTGAGAGGTATTGGGAGAGAAAAAGTAGAGATTTTTAAGATAAGTAGAGATTATGAAGAGTTTATGGAAAGGTTAGGAGCAGGAGATAATGAGAAAGATGACTTTACAAAATACCTAATTATGACTGATTATACAGGAGGTGACAGGACAATGACCAATCATGACAGGTTAAATGAGTTTGAGGATAATGATGAACATTTGAATTGTATATGTATTTATAATGATAAGATAAGATATTCAATATTAAACAATGTATATAGTTTTAAGATTCGACTATTATTTGACGATGGAGGTTAATTATTTTATTATGTTATGAACATTTAATTATGTGGACAGTGTTTTGAAGTGGACTGTTTATGACTGATTTATGGTAAATGATTAATTGGTAATTTGGATTGTATATTTTTGTGTGTTGATGTCAATGTATTTGTGTATTTTTGATATGTGTATTTTATATATTTGTTATGTAAACTATGTACTGTTGAATTTTAAATAACTGATGATGATTTTAAATGATATTATGAGATTCAGATTCTAATGGTTAATAAATGAAGCAGGTAATATATTTGGATATGGAGATGTATTGTTGTTAGTAGATAAGTGATGAATTTTCTAGTGGTATATTAAGGTGAAATGTTGTAAAAGAGTTTGGGTAATAGTGATAAATAAGGGCATGGGAGTTAGTTGAATAGAGTTAATGGGAGTTAGTGAAAATAAGAGTGTTGAGATGCTAATAATATATAAAGAGGTGTTAGATATTTTAGGGACACAGTGGTTAGTGATTATATAAAGAGGTGAGTAATGTGAATGGTAATTATATTTGTTGATGGTGATATTTTGTAGTAAGGGTAGTGGTGTAGGGAGTCCGCAACGAAAGGTGTTGGGACAGGAAGGGACCGTTTAGCGCCAGAAAGGGTTACCTGAAAGGGTCAGGAACCGATAAGGGAATGAGTTGGTTAGAGTTCGGGTACACACATACTAGTACAAAAAATGAGCGGTGCCAGAGGATTTAAATGGGATTAGTGAAGGGGGTTATTATAGAGATATTGGTGTCATAATGTTAATGGTTCGAAGCGGTTGTTAGTGTAAAAAAGAGGTGAGTAAGGTGTAACGTGACAAATACAGGGGATTTCATTTTATTAAAATTTTGGGGTTTATAGAAAATGTTTGTAAATTTTATTTCCAACTGTGACCAGGCCACATGTCGTATTGTAGTAACAGTGTTCTAACAAAGGCACAATATGTTTCAACAGTTGTGCAATCGCTAACAAGGAATGCACCCAGCCTCAGTTTCTAAGAACTCTGCGAATGTATGGCAGTACGTCTGAGCGCGTCACACGAGCATGCGCGCGGACTGACGCCAGTTTTGTGCAACGCAAAGATGGCTAAGAAACAAAATTTCCGAGCACACGTACCAAGGTGCCGGATATGAAGCCTAAGTCCCACCTATCTCGTGACGTCAGCCAGTGCTGCACCAATATCTTTTACGAACAGCACACAAACTCTTACATGGGGTAAATAGGACGGAGCTGTGGCCACGAACCATGAGGCCTTGGTTTCCACCAAGAAAGACGAAATCGAGTTAGCCATGAACAGATAGCGCTTCTTCCCAGTTTGCCTAGAGACTTTACCTGGCCAGGTATTGCCCAAAAGGGGCTCGTCAAAATTTTCTAAGTTCAAATATTAAAACGTGAGTTAACCGAACAGTGATGTGGCAGTGAAGTGCATAGTCAAATAAAGAACAGCACCAGTTAATTCGGACACACAACAAAATCTAAAATGAGAAGTTAAGAGCTCGAGCGATAACCATGTGCCGGCAGGGAGGGGTATTTCCAAAAATGTTAAGCGTTTTTTAATATAGTGTGTGTGTGTGTGTGTGTGTGTGTGTGTGTGTGTGTGTGTGTGTGTGTGTGTGTGTGTGTGTGCGTGTATAAAAAATGCAGACTGGGCGGTCTGATATATATAGAATAAGGTAAGCCAGTAAAATTAAGGTAGAATAGAAATTATAGTCATGGTACGAACAACAAGAATAAGGAAGTATTAAGATGCTGTTTCATCTGCGAAAGCATGTATAAAATCTGTTAAAATTTGTCAATATTTAAAAAATTAAAAAAGATCATGAATTCTCTTCATTCAAAATGAGTTATGTCAATTATTACAGTAACCCATAAAGCACGCTTGTATCCTAACGTTCGTATGACGACCCTGGACTAAAAAACACATTCTGAAGGTAAGTGGAAGTTGATAAATTTATGTATTTTTAATAGTGATTTAAAAGAACTTAACAATCGGCGCCTCGACAGGAACGAATTTGATTAATTAAAAGTAAAATTCCATACCTACAAATAAGATACAAGCGTGTTTTAAGGTTAGCGTAATGAAATAAAAGTGCGTCATTTACGCAAAATTGGTTATATTGTATATTATACATTGGTTATATTATATTTACGCACATATATCAATTATAAAGAATCAGAGATGGCAGGAAATAATGAGAGTGAAATTAATGAAGTGACTAATATAGAAAATTGTAACGAATCAAGTAGTATGAGCGAGTTTGAAATCCACTCGACTCCAAACGTGAGTCGGGAGGATAAAAGTAAAATTAATTCAGATGAAACAAATGTAACGGAGGATTCGGGGGTGCAGATAACCCCGACCTCAACAAAATGTAATAGGTCCAATAACGATATAATGAGTATCATACTCAGTCAATTAGAGAGAATGAATAGTAAATTTGATAGTCGTTTTGACAATAACGAAAACATTTTTGAGACCTAATTCAATGTAATAAGTAGCGACATGAATAGTCGTTTTGACATAAATGATGCTAAGTTTGACGTATTAACTAATTCACTGTGTAGCATTGATGACCGAATGAATGAAATACGTAGTGAAACAAAAAGAGAAACAGATGAGTTAAGAGAGTGTGTGTGTGTGTGTGGTAGAAAGCAAAACAAATATGTTAGAATCCAATCAAAAAGAACTTGGACAACAAATAATCACAGTAAATGACAAATTAGAAAATTTTGTAAGTGAAGTAGATGATAAAGTTGAGAGTATTGAGAGTGAGATGCAGTGCCTAACTAACACAATACGCGTTATAGATAACTGCAGTAGTGAATTAGAATCACAAATAGCAGTAGTAAAAAATGTTAGAAATGAGATAGAAAGTACTTGTAAAACAGATATACAATCAATCCAAGAAACAGTCAATGTTATTGAAAGTGTAAATCACAATAAGTTCGAGTCAATTGAACAGAATATTAGTTGTGTGAAAGATGAGTTAAGTTTAGTAAGAAACCAAAAATTAAACTATGTTACTGAACGTATATTAATTACACGAGACACAAATAATGAAATCGAACTAGAAACCTTTAGTAGTGAGAATCGTAGAGTGCATCCGATGCAATTTTTGAACCGAACATGGGAATTTAATCGATTTAATAGTAATAGTTGGGAGGTCAAATTGCTGAAAATTTTAAAATGTTTTAAAGGTAATGCCGAGATCTGGGCGGAAGTACACAATACCGAATGGGGTAGTTACGAGGAATTTGAGATAGCTTTTCGAAACAAATATTGGTCAGAAGAGGACCAAGAAATCTTAAGGAGCAAAATAATGGGTACTGGGAATTTTGGTAGAATTAATAACCACCTAACTATGTACATGATGACTATATATAACGAGGCCAAGTATCTAGAACCGCCGTGACCGTTCCGGTCATTTGTGAGACATATTAGCAAACACCTGCCTAGAGAAGTGCAAATTACTTTAATGACCAGAGAAAATACGAATATAAACGAGCTAGAGAACATGTTAGACGTGCTACAGAATATAGGGGAACGTGACATAGGGCGGCGTCCAAACCCACCAGTAGTACCAAACCACAACAATAATTACCATCAGAATAGGGGTACACAGAATTTTCATAGAGGAGCGCGGGGAGGAAGTTTTGATAATAGGGGCGAGAGTTGGAGGTGTAGAGTATGTAACGTAGATAATTATGCTAACAGAACCAATTGTTTTATATGTCATCAAAGCAGGGAGTGTGCAAGGAACGAGCGAATGCATCCACAGCCAAATCAGCAGTCGAGAGGGGCAGAAGTTCATAGAGGAGCGCCGAGAGGAGGAGTTCATTACAACAGAGGGAGAGGAGGAAACCATCCAGCCGTGGCGAGTCCATCCACGGTAAACTAGGGAGGACAATGGAGAAGCGGGCCCAACCATTGTCAACAGAGAACCGGGTCCACGTAACCGACGAATATTTGAGCAATATTATCAAAGTAGACATGACGAAGGAATTACTGGAAGAAGAGGACAACAAAGTGATGGAACACAAAACAGGATTGACGGAGGTGACAGTCAATATCGAAGGTAAGAATTATAAAACTTCAATTGATACAGGTAGCGAGATCTCTGTAATTTCCGAAAATGTCATGGGAGAACTAAAAGAGATACATAAAAATATACCATCATTACCAGTTGCGGGGGTTACAGTAGTGGGGGTAACTGGGGTAAGAAGTAAGAGAATAACCAGACAAGTACAATTAAATATTTTAATAAAGGAAGTTGAGTTTGAAAACACTTTCCTAGTAGTTAAAGGGTTGAGTTTAGATGTAATATTGGGAAATGATTTTTTGGAAAGAAATGGAGCAGTAATAGATTTTAATAAACAAATAGTAAAATTTGAAAACGGGAATAAACCAGTCAGAATAGAGTTTAGGAAAGTAGTAAATGAAGTTAAAGTCACGGGAATAAAAATATTACATAAGCAGATAGGCGATGGAGAAATAGAGACTAAAATAAATATATGTCGAGAGAGTGATAGCATAGAAAATGAGGAGGGAGAGATGCATGTGAGTAATGAGAGTGTGTGGGTAGATAGAGCCAACAAAATTTTTAATGAAGGTGTAGTTGTAGGAGATAATCAGCGAGAGGAGTTGTGGGCAGTCGTGGAGCGTTTCAGAGCTGTGTTTGATGAATCACCAGGGAAAGCGAAGGATTACATCTGTGAGCTGAAGGTTCGGGACCACGCACCATACATGCAGAGGAGTTACCTGGTGCCGTTTTCGAAGAGAAGAGCTGTACAGGAGGAATTAGACCGGATGATGCAGGGAGACATAATTGAACGCTCAATATCGCCTTACTCAAACCCTTTAGTCATAGTGATTAAGAAGGATGGCAAGGTAAGACTATGTTTAGATGCTAGAAAGATTAACCAAATTATTATACCTGACCGGGAATCGCCGGAACCAATTAATGAGATTTTACAGAAATTCAGCGGAGTCAATACATGACATCATTAGATTTGACCGCAGGATATTGGCAGGTGCCATTAGCAGTGGAGAGTAGAAGATACACAGCTTTTCTGTTTAACGGTAAGAATTACCAATTCAAATGCTTACCTTTTGGATTAAACACCAGTGTCGCTAGCTTTATTAAATGCTTGGATAATATATTACAACCGAAAGATCTAGATTTTTTGACAGTATATGTAGATGACATCTTGATAGCTTCCAGAATATTCACTGAACACTTAGAGCATATAGAGTATGTGTTAGATAAGCTACAAAAAGGGGGTCTAACAGTTAATTGGGACAAATCTAAGTTTTTGCAAACAGAAATACATTTCTTAGGATTTATTATTACACAAGAGGGAATATTAGCTAACCCTGATAAAGTAGAAGCTATAATGCGATTCCCTGAACCTAAGAACATTAAACAATTACAAAGTTTTTTAGGATTATGCAATTTCTACAGAAAGTTCCAGGAAAATTATGCACACACAACATCAAAACTAAGTGCCGTACTTCAGAAGAATAAGCAGTGGAAGTGGGGAGATACGGAACGAAATGCATTCAATGAGATTAAGAGAAAATTTAGCCACATGATTATGATGAATCATCCCGACTTTAATAAAACTTTTTATTTACAGACCGACGCCAGCAATGTAGCGCTAGGGGCGGAGCTCTACCAGGAGGGCTGCGATAAGGAGCATCTGACTATCGCCTTCGCCAGTAGGTCGCTGCTGTCCGCTGAGAAAAATTACACTACTACCGAAAAAGAACTTTTAAGCATTGTGTTCGCCGTGGGGAAATTCCGGACATACATCCTGGGCAATGAAACAATAATCCGGACGGACCACAAGGCATTATCATTTCTTAATTCATGTAAATTGACACACAGTCGTCTGACCAGGTGGGTATTAGCTTTACAAGAATATAACTTTTCCTGGGAGTACATAAAGGGGTCAGATAATAAAGTACCAGACACACTTTCTAGAGTAGATTTTATAGAAAATAAAACTGGTAGGGACCTTAAGGAGATAGAAATTTTTAGATTAACTAGAGAAGATAGAATTTTTGGTGAAGAGTTAAGTGATATTAAGAATATGCAAAGATCTGATAGTAAACTGGGTAAAGTAATGGTTAGTTTAGAAAAGGAGGTAGAGGGATCTGAATATAGTGCACGTTTTCAAGTATATCAAGGTATTTTGTTTAAAAAAGTAGAGAGTGGGGAGCGTGATTGGAGGTTAGTTATACCCGAGGGGTTAATAAATAAAATTGTTTGGGATTGTCATATAAGGTAGGGGCATTTTGGGGAGAGAAAGTGTGCTAACGTTTTGAAAGAGTCATGTATATTTAAGAATATGGAGAGGAGAGTTAGAAGAGTGTTAAGAGTGTGTGATTTATGTCAGAAATCGAAAGTAGTGAACTATAAAGTAGAAGGGGAGATGAATTATGTTGTGACGGTACGGATTTGTGAGCTACCCCAGTTTAATTTCATATTAATTCAAATCATCATTTTAAGCACTTTCCAAATTGCCAGACTTTCACCTGTAAGGAGCCTCCAGTACAGCAATGCAACATACACACAGCCAGCCAAAACAACTGCCAGACGCATTGCACAATCACATAGCAGCAGCCTTGTGACACAGTCTGCAGTCTGCTGTGTGTCATCAGAGAGAGTGGTAATAAGCAGCATACAGTGCAGATAAAAACTACATAGTGGCCTCGGGTGTAAGATAGGCCGTAGTTAAGAGTAGGCCTATCTTTTAAAATACTAAAACTAATACAAAAAACTGTATAACGCGCGGCCAACCTAAGCGAGCTAAGTGTTCGAAAATTTAAATAGAACGACAAAACAACACTAAATGCTATTTTAAAGTGAACTAAAGTAATAGTGGCGCATCAACATCAACTTATTTGAAATAAGCAATAACAGTACCGCGGTTAAACAGTGAAAAACTAAATCATGGTGTGTTAAACAGTGCATTCACAGCAGAGGTGCAAAACAGCGGAGTTCTTCAGACGTTAAGTATTGACTGAGTTTTAACCAAGATTATTTTACCTTTTTCCCCAGAGTATAATTCAACATAAATAAATTATAAATCTAAAATGTAAATCAGAGATCTCGAAGTGGGGTTTAAATAGAACGACAAAATCAAAGAACGAATGTGTGCGAGTGTGTAGTTAAATCACGTATTGGTTCATTACAAATAATAAATAGTTGTGGTATACCATAGTTGTCATAAGCTAGCTAATTAGGAAATATTTTGTTACTATGTTTGATTTCACAAATTGTTGCTCATTCTACAAATATTTAATCTAAATGTCATGAGAGAGAGACGAAGTAGTTATTTTGAATAATAAATCAGAGGCAATTTGTTTTAGCACAAACGGTGTATTTGATCTTTGCCTATATCAAATCCAAATAATCCTTTTTGCAGCTGTTTTCGTCTGAAAGACCTTGGAATAAAAACCCGAAGGTAAGAGATAAATATAATTAGAATTTTGGTAAGTAATTCGTAGAGTTACATTTGGCCCCGAACTAGGGACCCGAGTCATATAATTTGTCCGTAAATAATTCGTAGAGTTACATTTGGCGCCCGAACAGGGACGCGAGTATAGGTTACAACCTATATTCGCCAGACCTAATTAAGCTGCAGAACGGGTTATTTGGAAGTGAGGGCGTGGTTAAATAAATTAATTTCGTAATGGAGAAAATAAATGAAATTGATGTAGTTGTCGGCAGTGAGGCCGAAAATAAATCGATGTATGAAAACACGTCAACTGAGTCGGCCAATAAAGGCGATTCAGGTATTCAAACAGAGTCACTGTTAACGAGTGAAAGTAATGTAGACGAATCGAAAATCATGAATGAAGTTGCAATTCATTCAACACCTATTGTAGTAAATCAAAATAAGAAGTCCGATGAGGACAATATGTTAACACGATTGTATAATATGATGTATAGTAATTTCAGTGAACTAAAAGGGGATATTAATATTAAATTCGATGAACAGAATAGTCGTTTGGACGTTCAAAATAGCAATTTCAATACCAAATTTGACGAACAGAATATTAAATTTGACATTATAAATTGTCGTTTTGACGAAATAAATAAGCAAAATACCAAATTTGAGGTTAATATGAATAAACGTTTAAATGAGACGAATGAATGTTTCAATACATGGAAAGAACAAATAGTAGAGTCAGTAGCAGAACAGATTAAAAGTAAAAATACAAATGATGACAATAAGGTCGAAAATGAGAATATAGTTAACAATGTGGTAGTAGAGAGTAAGATAACAAATAGTAACAATGACATTGAAAATTGTAATGTGATTGAAAGGGTGGTATCAGAAAGTGATACCTTGAAAATAGATAGTGAAACAGTAAGTGAGAGTGAGAAAGTTATATGTTGTAACGAGGTAGTAATTAGTGGTGATGAATTAGAAAAAGAATGGAAAAAAAGAGTAGATGAATGTGTAGAGCAGAGGGTAAATTTTCCCCTTATTTGTGATGAACCAGAGTGTTCAAAATTGTTAGTATTGGAGGGCAAGAGACCCTTATTAGTGAAAGATTTGAGTTGTTTATTTTTGTTGAATAATTTTGTACCCTCTGCATGGAATGAGAGAGAGAGTGTGATATGGCATTATGATGAGAGAAGTTTAAATATAGAATGGTGTAGTGAAAGAGAGACAGAATTATATAAAGTAAAGAGAGACCATAATGAGTTGAAAGAGATGTTAAATAACTTGAAGTTCTTACCTGTTAAAATAGAGAGTGAAGATGATACATGTTTAAATAATAATAATTTACTTTATGATGAAAAAATAACTGACTTGATAATGAACATTACTGATGGAGACTTAACCGATGTACTCGATGTTGACTTAGTACATGATTATTATGGTAAAATGAATAAACTGAAATGTTATGGTTACAAAACACAAGATAACCGTATACAGAATGTAAATAAAATTGAAAATTGTTATTTGAAACCCCGATTAATTTTTGACGATGGAGGTTGAAATTCATAAATGAACATTTTAAATATGTTAATATATGGTAATGACCTAGCTGAATTTTGATACTGAAGTGTGACACAACTGAATAATTATTGTTGAAGAGTTGTAAATACATATGTAGTGAAATTAATTGTATGTATTATAAAATGTTGAATTGTTTGTATGAAATAACATTGTTGTTAAGTGTTTCAGAGGTCACGAGGGAGATATTGGTGTGTGTGTGGTGTGTATTTTGTATTCATGTCAATAGGTGGAATGTGTATTGTAAGTATAAAGTTCATAATACTAATCAGATAGAGTAAAATGTTTACAGGTGTGAAAAGAGTGTAATAATAATAATAATGGTATTGAGATAATAGCATTAAATAGAAATTGTAATTAAAAGAGAAATAATAATTGAAAGGTGAATTAAAAGTATATTTGGTTGAACTGTAAGAAATAGACATTGATAAATATGTTATCTAAAAAATTTATAAAGACTGAAAAGTACAGGTGTTAGTATATGATGTAACCAGGATGTTTATACTATGTGAGTCTTGCAGACTAGTGTTTATATAAACAGGTGTGGTATGTTGAGACTAATGTCTGGAGTCACGCTTGGTGACAATAACAAAAAATGTAGTCTGCTGAATCAGTATCTGAAGTAAAACCTTATTGTGATAGAAAGGAATTGCAATTAAATTTTTTTTACAGACCAAATAATAATGAGGCCATTACTGTAACTTTTGAGATTAATTGAATTAATTAAAGTAAATTAAATACAATTAAACTATGATTAATTAAATTATTTTATTATTAATAAAATAAATAAATTAAACATAGAAACAATGATTTTAATAATGAACTTAACTTTATTTTCATTTAAATTCACATTGGAATTATAAATTAAATGCTAATTGATGCCAATAATGATTAAAACATTTATTTAACACTGACAACTGATGGAAAATGTTCAGGATGAGATAGTGTTTTGGAATTAAGATGTGTATATCACTGTCCATATAGATTTTTCATATGTTATGAATTTTTTGTCCTATACATATATAGTAGTTAAGGATACCTTGTATAATCTATGTATCATTTTGGAGGGCAATATTGTATGGGGAATATTATTCAATTTAACTGGAATTTATGTATACCACTGTAAACCGATATTGTTTTATTAATACTATTTTTTAGGGTTTATAATATAAAATGAGCCAGTGCGTTGTCAATGAACCAGTACGGCTAAGAGGAAACAAATCAGATGTAGGATATGGAGTGATGGAAAGCCGTTTGTCAATTTTTAATTACATGTTTTAAAGTCAGGCGATACTGGGGCGGGTATCTGTCCGAGCTTATGGTGTTGGGATCTCGAACAGAGAAGTCCAGTAAGATCGGATGGGTGCTGTCGCAGTCGCCAGACTAGGGGGGTAAGAACCCATGATGTAGTAGAGTGTTCAGGGGGGTTGCGGCGCCATATCCTCACTGATCCTCTTAGGTTTAGGCAATAAGAGTTTGAACGCTTCGGCCTTCAATCTCTTATTGGGGGGGTATTGTGACGGTACGGATTTGTGAGCTACCCCAGTTTAATTTCATATTAATTCAAATCATCATTTTAAGCACTTTCCAAATTGCCAGACTTTCACCTGTAAGGAGCCTCCAGTACAGCAATGCAACATACACACAGCCAGCCAAAACAACTGCCAGACGCATTGCACAATCACATAGCAGCAGCCTTGTGACACAGTCTGCAGTCTGCTGTGTGTCATCAGAGAGAGTGGTAATAAGCAGCATACAGTGCAGATAAAAACTACATAGTGGCCTCGGGTGTAAGATAGGCCGTAGTTAAGAGTAGGCCTATCTTTTAAAATACTAAAACTAATACAAAAAACTGTATAACGCGCGGCCAACCTAAGCGAGCTAAGTGTTCGAAAATTTAAATAGAACGACAAAACAACACTAAATGCTATTTTAAAGTGAACTAAAGTAATAGTGGCGCATCAACATCAACTTATTTGAAATAAGCAATAACAGTACCGCGGTTAAACAGTGAAAAACTAAATCATGGTGTGTTAAACAGTGCATTCACAGCAGAGGTGCAAAACAGCGGAGTTCTTCAGACGTTAAGTATTGACTGAGTTTTAACCAAGATTATTTTACCTTTTTCCCCAGAGTATAATTCAACATAAATAAATTATAAATCTAAAATGTAAATCAGAGATCTCGAAGTGGGGTTTAAATAGAACGACAAAATCAAAGAACGAATGTGTGCGAGTGTGTAGTTAAATCACGTATTGGTTCATTACAAATAATAAATAGTTGTGGTATACCATAGTTGTCATAAGCTAGCTAATTAGGAAATATTTTGTTACTATGTTTGATTTCACAAATTGTTGCTCATTCTACAAATATTTAATCTAAATGTCATGAGAGAGAGACGAAGTAGTTATTTTGAATAATAAATCAGAGGCAATTTGTTTTAGCACAAACGGTGTATTTGATCTTTGCCTATATCAAATCCAAATAATCCTTTTTGCAGCTGTTTTCGTCTGAAAGACCTTGGAATAAAAACCCGAAGGTAAGAGATAAATATAATTAGAATTTTGGTAAGTAATTCGTAGAGTTACATTTGGCCCCGAACTAGGGACCCGAGTCATATAATTTGTCCGTAAATAATTCGTAGAGTTACAATGTAAAAGTTGAGAGACCATTTGATTTAGTTGCAGTTGATTTGTATGGACCATTACCCAGAGGTAGAGGGGGTGTATTGTATGTTTTTGTAGTTTTAGACACTTTTTCAAAATTTGTGAAGTTGTATAGCATTAAGAGAGCGACGAGCAAAGTGCTCAGTGAAAAAATAGTAAGAGACTACATGATTAATGTAGGAAAACCGAAAATCATATTATCTGACCATGGACCACAATTTATAAGCGGCAAGTGGCGACAGACGCTTGGATGGGAAGGCATCATACCCAAGCATACGGCAGTGTATCATCCTCAGTCGAACCAAGCAGAACGGGTGATGAGAGAGATTGGTAGGATATTTCGGGCGTATTGTCACGCCAAACACACAGAATGGCCATCCTACGTGAAGAAAGTAGAGGAGTGGC
Organism: Magicicada septendecula; assembly: GCA_034769895.1. Taxonomy (NCBI): domain Eukaryota; kingdom Metazoa; phylum Arthropoda; class Insecta; order Hemiptera; family Cicadidae; genus Magicicada; species Magicicada septendecula. The sequence continues at coordinate 327,418,303 of CM068367.1, forward strand.
TGAATTGTACCACCCGTGAATCCACAGGATTTACGCCACATGAACTGATCAGGGGAACAAGGCCACCCAGGATATTGGAACAGCTCTTTGAATACCCACCAGAAGGTCAAGTTTTGGACATAAACATGAAAATTAGATTGGCGAATGAGAACTTACTTACGAAAGGAGAGCGGAGGAAGCAGAGACATGATGCTAAGGGTAAGTGGACCAAATACGAGGTATTTATTATTAAGTTATTAACGTGCTATTGCTGGGGTGGCCTGTGCCCCAGTAGATAGTGGAATGGGTTGGGGGTAACAGTGAGTGTTACCTCCATCGGAGGCCGAAATGGCAAAAATGTACGGCACACCTTTTTCGTACAATCTTAATTTGTACCATGATAGACTTCCGTGCCGTACAGAATAATGATGAATAGAACAGGCATCAAAGTAAAGTTTGATTTCCCCAAGTTTTCGGGCGATTACTGCCTTACCAGCACTAATCGTGGTTTTGGCTAGCGGTCAGCTATGGCCATAATCAAGTCCCTTGACCACAGCTGACTTGAAATTGGTTGATACTAGAAATTAATAGGGGGGTGAAACTAGGGGAAATCCCCGGAACTATGGAACAGCGGCTGCCACTCTGTCCGTGGAGGGACAGCATAGCCAGGTGGTAGACCCGTTTTAAGGGCTTATAATTATAAAACGAGGGTATGTCGATACCTAAAAACTTTTAAAATGTAACGCCGAAGCAAGGACAAGGAGATGTTCAATTCCTCCAACTATGCAGTCTTTGTGTAGGCAAATGGGCGTCACAGTCCAACATAAAATACAATAGTGTGTGTGGATTGGGAGGTTGCTCAGATGAGCAACGAATTTAAATTTTGTAAATTAAAAAAGATAAATCAATTTTGCTCAAATTAAACGCTTGTATTATGCTTTGATGAATAGGGGTTCATACATTCAGTATACTGTGTTCATTCTATTTTAGCAATGTGTTATTTTAGTGTAGTAGGTTAGATATAAGGATTGATAACCATATGTATTTCATAGAAGGTGTATAATTTTGAACTGTGTTTGCAGTAAGGTTGTTCACATGGCTAGGAATGTCAGCTGATCAGTAGTAAAATGTCACTGTTAAATTGTTTATTAATGTTTAAGGTAATTAATGTTAAATATAATGTGTTGATGTGTTAAAGATGTTATTTCAAATAATGAGAAAAGTAATTCAATGTAGTAAGACTTTTAAATGAATTGTCAGAGATAATAAAAGATAGATGTTGGGTGATTGATATTTTGTTGGGACATATAGATCAGTCCAAGTTGAGGTTAAAGTGGTAGTAGAGAGAAAAATATTGTTTTGAATTAATGTAATGTTGTTGTGAGGTAATGTAATAGAATTTGAGAAGTATTGATGTTGACACAGTAGTTATGGGGAATATATGTAGAGTAATGATTGATATATTGATGTTTATAAATGATGATGTTATTTTGTTGTAGTTGAAGTGAGGTAATAAGAATGAGATTTGGGGATGGTAATTTTGTAAGAGGGGATAGTGTAATGTAGGAGTCCGCAACAAAAGGGTTGGGACGGGAAGGGACCGTTTGGCGCCGGAAAGGGTTACCTTAGGTAGAATCCAGGAACCAGATTAAGGGAATGAGCTTTTGGGGGGGGGAATACTCCTAAGTACAAAGGGTTAGAGAGAATTTTTGTTATATATCGAGAGAATGTGGCGATTGAGTTTAATAGTAAGTTGGGTTTAGAGATTGTTGGACAGATGTTTTGATAGAGATGGGTGTCATATTAGTTAAAGTTGGTAATGCTATTAGAGGCAAAGAGGGAATGCTTGTAGGTATGTATATCGAGTTATTATAAGTAATTAAATCACCCAAAGTAATGGAGAAGGAGATGATTAAGTAAAGAGATTTATAGAAAAAATATAAAATTTTGATTGAAACCAGTGACAAATTTTGATAGAGTTTGGCAATGTAAAGTTATAAAATGTTTATCTTGGATTTATTTAAATATCAATTTGATTGTTATTTATGATAATATTTTGTTATTTAAATGTTTTATTTTATTGTGTTTTGTGTATGAAGGTAGAATTTTACAGATGTTCAATGTATCAATGTATTTTCAGATGTAAATTGTGTGTGATTTATGTAGGTCAAGGTTTTTGACTTGACCCAGTTTTGATCAGCTGACAGGTGATGTTCTATATTAGACACGTTTAGCAAGGAAGTAAAGCCAAATTTTGCTTTTAATTAATTTGAATAATTTTAAATAATTTCAATATTGAAAAAAAAAAAATTCCTTGATTTTGCGCCTGCCATCTAATTGATGTTTTTGAATTTTGATTATGTTATTGTTTGTGTACTGATCGTTTTTTTTATTGAATTGTATTGTTTAGAATATAGATATAATCACATGTTAGGATAAGTATGTTCATGTTCTTAATAAATGGTAAACTTGGTTGTTTTCTAATGAAGAAAAAAAATATACACTGAAGAGAATTATTCGATTTAGATAAAAGATTTTGATTGATTTTTTGGATTTTTAACTTAAATGAAATGGTATAGCTAAGAATATGTCAATGTTTACAGTATGTAGTATAAGTGTGTGTGTGAGCCCAGTAACTGCTAAAGGCAGCCCAGTTTGCATGTAAGGGGGAACATATCGGTTGAGGATCTGGCATGATCTGCGCCAGGGAGTTGGATTTTTTGGGGAACATGTTAGAAGGTGAGGTGCACTGTGGTGCGTATCTGTTCGATTTTTCGGTGTTGGGATCTCGCACAGAGAAGTCCAGTGATCTCGTTCAGATGCGTCCATAGTTGCCAAGCCAGGGGGGTCATGTACCCAGGAACTATAAGAGCTAAAGGGGGTTGTTGGCACCATATCCTCACCGGTCCTCTTAGGGGTTTTAGCAATGAGATTTCTTCTGTTTCGGCAGAAGATCTCCCATTGGGGGGTATTGTAACGTGACAAATACAGGGGATTTCATTTTATTAAAATTTTGGGTTTATAGAAAATGTTTGTAAATTTTATTTCCAACTGTGACCAGGCCACATGTCGTATTGTAGTAACAGTGTTCTAACAAAGGCACAATACGTTTCAACAGTTGTGCAATCGCTAACAAGGAATGCACCCAGCCTCAGTTTCTAAGAACTCTGCGAATGTATGGCAGTACGTCTGAGCGCGTCACACGAGCATGCGCGCGGACTGACGCCAGTTTTGTGCAACGCAAAGATGGCTAAGAAACAAAATTTCCGAGCACACGTACCAAGGTGCCGGATATGAAGCCTAAGTCCCACCTATCTCGTGACGTCAGCCAGTGCTGCACCAATATCTTATACGAACAGCACACAAACTCTTACATGTGGTAAATAGGACGGAGCTGTGGCCACGAACCATGAGGCCTTGGTTTCCACCAAGAAAGACGAAATCGAGTTGGCCGTGAACAGATAGCGCTTCTTCCCAGTTCGCCTAGAGACTTTACCTGGCCAGGTATTGCCCAAAAGGGGCTTGTCAAAATTTTCTAAGTTCAAATATTAAAACGTGAGTTAACCGAACAGTGATGTGGCAGTGAAGTGCATAGTCAACTAAAGAACAGCACCAGTTAATTCGGACAAACAACAAAATCTAAAATGAGAAGTTAAGAGCTCGAGCGATAACCACGTGCTGGCAGGGAGGGGTATTTCCAAAAATGTTAAGGGTTTTTTAATATAGTGTGCGTGTGCGTGTGTGTGTGTGTGTGTGTGTGTGTGTGTGTGTGTGTGTGTGTGTGTGTGTGTGTGTGTGTGTGTGTGTGTGTGTGTGTGTGTAAAAAATGCAGACTGGGCGGTCTGATATATATAGAATAAGGTAAGCCAGTAAAATTAAGGTAGAATAGAAATTATAGTCATGGTACGAACAACAAGAATAAGGAAGTATTAAGATGCTGTTTCATCTGCGAAAGCATGTATAAAATCTGTTAAAATTTGTCAATATTTAAAAAATTAAAGAAGATCATGAATTCTCTTCATTCAAAATGAGTTATGTCAATTATTACAGTAACCCATAAAGCACGCTTGTATCCTAACGTTCGTATGACGACCCTGGACTAAAAAACACATTCTGAAGGTAAGTGGAAGTTGATAAATTTATGTATTTGTAATAGTGATTTAAAAGAACTTAAAGGTTAGATTGACAAATACCAAAATAAGAGATAGAGAATAATGAGTAATAGAGAGTCACCCAAACTAGTAAGGATAGAAGGGTTAGAAAAAGAAAAATTCATAGTAGAAAGGTGATGTAACTGAAAGGTAAATGATAAAGTGGAAATTGTTTTATAGAATCTAATATAATGAATGTTAAATAATAAAAGTTAATAGAGAATTGTTGATAGTAATGATGTGATAAAGTTTTGGTACAAGTCATGTAAATGTAAATAGTTTAATGAATGTAACAATGTTAATGGGTAATGTTCAATGTTCTATGATGTTTTTATTATGTTGAGGGCCATAGAGTGTGTGGTTCGGAGGTCGCTACAGGGGTAACGACGGTAACAAATGTTAGAAGATAGTAGATTTCGGATGTTAAAAGTATAAGGTTAGCAATGTTTGAACAAATATAGTATGACGTAAATTGCAAAAGAGATAAAATGATTATAAAGTTGAGTAATAAAATTTGAATAATAAACTTGTCTGCCATAGTAGTTGTAGGTTGAATCTTATAGAAATAAATAGGTGATGGTGTTTTGGGGAATATTAAAGAATTGTTTATGTATTATGTTATTTGTAGGAATATATATATTTTCTCTTACAAAGAAGAGATTGAGTTTGGTGTTGGTGAAAAATCAGTCCATGTTGAATTCTTGTTGTTGTTGTTGAAAAAAAATAAAAAATTTTTAATTGAACAAACCAACATCTCAAAACACAAACCAATGCATCTAAGGGGAGAAATATCAGTTGCGGATATGGGAACAGATAAGGCCACTATATTAAAATTTTGTATTCGATGTTTCAGAGTTTTGTGGTGTTGTGACCGCGGTCCTGAGCTGGCCGGAGCGTCAGAACAGGAGCGTTAAGTGCCTCATGGCCTTATGGTGTTGGGATCTCTCCTGAGAAGTCCAGTAAGGTCAGAGGGTGCGATCATCATCATCAGACCAAGGGTAAGTGACTGTATTTCTTTTATATCAATGTTAAGGGGGTTGTGGCGACATATCTGAACTGATCCTTTTAGAAAAGTGTGAATGAGTCAATGAAAGTTTTTATGTTTTGACATAAAATCTTTCACTGAGGGGGTTTTGTGACAGTACGAAAATCTCGATGTCAGAATTATGGTATGAATGGTAACAAATTATCGTATTCTATTGTACTACACACACACATACATGGAGAGAACGATTTCCCTTTGTGAAGAGACGACGACGCATATTCTAATAGATCACAACGATTCCAAGGTCAGGAGCAGACGTGCGGAAACGAGCATACAAAATGGCCAAGTGGAAGCAGATTGTAAATAGCCACTCTCATTGGTCCAGAAGACGGGACATCATTAAAATCAGTGATGACTTAACAAACAATGACATGACAACAGGGCGTGAGCCAATTTTGAACAAAAGACAATGACGTGGATGCGCTAACACATACACAAAATATGTGCTTTGCATCCGCCCAGTCAGCATCAGACCATCAAGGCGTCAACACGCTGTAAAATCGCCGGCAGTTTTTGCCAGTGAAAGTGTCTTAATCAAACTAACAATGTGGTAACATACAGTAATAACTCTTTATCAGAAGTATCAAAGTAACTAGTAACAATGTAAATTAGAATCAGTGCAGACAAAGAGACCTTTGGGACGATCGGCCGAACACCTGCTTGACCATGACTGCAATATAAGGACAACGGAGACTTTATACGCAGATACAGGAAAGTCCAGCTATTTCTCTATTCCACTCTTTATTATTATTAACGTTGAGCTCAAAATTACAAAATTCAATGTATGTGTAAATTCAATTGTGTCGAAATGAATGAGTGTGAGTGTGTGTAGGCCGTACGGTACTTATAAATAATGTTTTTCTTATGAGACGTTGGTTTGTGTTCTCTTAAATATAAGAATTGATCAATTACTAAGTAACATGGGCAGTTGCAATTAAATATAAATTCATTAAAAATTCCATAACAAGATTGATGCCTGAATAATAGAAAATAACAGAAATGTAATACAGCGGAATATGTATCCGCCATTTTGTCAATTTAGTATAAGGATTCCATTTTGCTTTTTATTAATGTTGATTGATATCAATTTTCTATGTTATTAAACGGCTACTATATATGTATTACGCTGTCTGATTTAACTATTCCGCACAATTGTCCTGTCTCTGACAATCGCTTAATCGAACCCTGGGACCCGAACATAATAATTTTGAATCACGAAGTTGGCACTACAAGATGGCCGCCGAACCAGTATGAAATACACAATAATTATGGTAATGAAAGGTAAACACCAAAACATACAATCACAACACCAAAATAAATATGTAAGTTGGTTAACAGTGTGTTTATGATAGTATTGAGTGATACCGTAAGTATGAATTTTATATGTAATTTTGTGTATTTATATTAATTGTATACAGTGTGTTAGTGGTAAGAATTATGAACATGTGTATGTTAGATAATTTTGAAATATACCTGTAGTAAGGTCATTTACCTTGCCAAGGAAATCAGCTGATCAGATGTCGTATATCACGTATAGTGATTCGCAAACTTTTCAATGTAATTAACTGGTTAAATATAATTAAAATTTGAATAATAGATTTTCAATGTGTTAAAAGATTTTAGTTTAAACAATGGAAATAATTTGAGATAGTTAAGAATTTTAAATGGTTTGTAAAAGGTAGAATTTGGGTGATTATTATTTTGTTAGGACAATTAGATCAGTCCAAGTTAAGTTTAAAGGGGTGTTAGAGAGAACAATATTATTGTGAATAAAAGTAAGATAGAATTTGAATATTGATAGTGACACATTAGCTATGGGGAAAATACGTATAGTAATGATTGATATTGAGGTAATAAATAAGTGGAGATATTTTGTAATTGAAAGCGATATATTGGGAGAGTAAATAGTTGATGGGTAATTTTGTAAGGGGGGTGGTGTGATAAGGAGTCCTCAACGAAAAGCGTTGTGGCGGGAAGGGACCGATTGGTGCCGGAAAGGGTTACCTAGGGAGAGTCCAGGAACCAACATAAGGGAGTGAACTTTGGGAGGGAAACACATCCTGAGTACAAAGGGGTAGAGAGTATATTTTTTTTATATAAGGGTATGATGCGAGTTGAGTCTGAGTATTAAGTTAGGGGTAGAGAATGGTTGGTAAATATTTTGAGAGGGGTGTCATATTAGTTAAAGCTGTTAGTGAGTATTAGAGTCAGAAAGGGGGAAGATTATAAATGTATACATGCCAAGCTGATAAAATGAGTTATTATGAATAATTAAGTCACCCAAACTAATTGAGAATAATAAAGAAAGAAAGTCATAGTTAAAATGTAAAAATAATTGAAGCAAGTGACAGATTTGAATAGAAGTTGAAAATAATTAAAGCTATTAAATGTGTAATTTTTGGTCAATTTTATTGTTAATTGTAATAATAACCATGTTAATTTTAAATGTCTTATTGTACTATGTTTGAAGATAAGAAATTTTAAAGATGTTTTATGTACTTTATGATGTAGCTTTGTATAACATAGGTATGCCAAGGTCGTTGACTTGACCCAGAGAGATCAGCTGATGGTTGATGTTATAAACTAGACCAGTTTCTGGCAATTGATTAATGCAATTTTGCCGTTTCATTGAATTAAATGATTTTAAATGTTTCTAAAAAACTGAGAAAAGTATATTTTGATAAAAAAAAATGTTTGATTTTTATGCCTGCCATATAGATCATGTTTAAGTTTCAAGTGTATTATTGTTTATGTGTATTACTAGTGTTTAATGAATTATATTGTTTAGAATATATGTGTAAACAAAGGTTAAAGTAAGCTCATTCATGTTTTAATAAGGTGTTCAATTTGTTTTCCTTTAGGGTTGTTATTAGTATTGAAGAGAATTAAGAGAGTTGATGGATTCATGTAACAGATTTTGTTTTTTTTTTATTTTGAGGAAGTAACTTAAATGATTTTTGTAATTTAACGATAAATATTTTTGGGAATTTCAAATGATGAGTTTGGTTAGGATGTATTAATAAGTATATGTACGCGCCCAGTACTTGCCAAAGGCGACCCAGTGTGCATGACAAGGGGGAACATATCGGTTGAGGATCTGGCCTGGTATAAGAACAGGGTTTTGATTTTGGGGGTAGAATGATAGAAGGTTAGGTTCGCCGTGGTGCGTGTCTGTTCGATTTTATGGTGTTGGGATCTCGAATAGAGAAGTCCAGTAATATCGTTCAGGTGCAGCCATAGTCTCCGAGCTAGGGAGGTAGTTTACCCATGATGTGTAAGAACTGATGGGGGGTCGTTGGCACCATATCCTCACCGATCCTCTTAGGGGTTTAGCAATGAGATTTCTTCTGTTTCGGCAGATCTCTCATTGGGGGGTATTGTAACGGGGCAGAAAAGGGGTATTATTTTTTATTGTAATTTCATTCTGTTTATTTCAATTTATACGGGACCAAAACGGCGAGTCACCTACATAAAAAAGTTTCAAAGCGTTGGATGCGACATGGTCAACAAAGGTTTAATTCATAGAATTCCAGGGCGCACATGCCTATGCTTTCCGTTGGGGAGAAGAGAAAAAACCTTGTAACTAACAACCAGCCACAATGGAATGCGTCAGGTAGGCAACAACGCAATACAATTCTAAGAACTGTAGTACTGTGACGCGCGCAAACACCAGCAGGCGCGCAACCGACGCCGAGATGGTAAAACAACATGGTTAATTTTGTAAAATTCGTTTGTCATACGAGTGGGTGACGACGGAAGTCTTGACGAAATCCCGCCTATCTTTGTGACGTAACCAGTGGCAGTGCAATTTCGTCGACGACAAACACACGTTAACAACTCAGGTTCCCGGTGCCTCTACTCACAATTTGCCACAAGAAGGCTGGGAACAACGACGAAATTTAGTAGCAGGAAAGGCAGTGACATCCGCCCGCATGTAAAGGCAGTCGAGATACCGTCGCGGCGTCGGCCGGACCCTCGCTACGACTCAGTGGCCCCAAATAAACTGTTTCATATGTAAAAGTTTTAAACATTTTAAAATACCACCAACAAATAGTGAAATGAGAAATCTCAGAGTGAAGTAAGTGGAGTGATAGAAAGTAATTGAAAAAGTGGCGAGCAGACAGAACCTTCGGTCATGTACAAAGTGCGGCACGAGGTGAAAGTTAAGTAGGCGACGAACCATTTTGTTATAATTATCTAAATGCAAAAGAGCGCTCTTAATTAAGCGAACAATTTAAATGTGTGAATGTATTGTGTGTACGTAAATACTGGGCGGCCTTTATCAATAAATCTGTATATTATCAATTCACAGCAATGATTGATTGTATTTCTTCTATGTTGTTTTTTGGTGTAAAATTTTTTGTTTTCTCTATTTTGTGTAATTTACAGAAAGCTAAACAGTAAACCTATTTATGTCATCCTATAAAATGTTTTAGCTGTAAATTATTATGCCATAACCAATTCCTAGTATTCTGTGCTGGCAACCTCGTCTAACGTTCTAGGGGTTTTCTGAGTTTTAAGAGTAGTCAGATAGCGGGATTTTTATAAGGGCAAGAGTGTAGAAGGTTTCGATGTATAACCTTAAAACATCGTGGCAACCTGGGCAGTTTCTTTTAAGGTAAGTTTAACGGGGACTATGACGGTAAGTAAAATTCTGGCAGCGGTGAGTATTATGATGAGTGTAGTATTTTTTAAAATGAGAAAAGAGAAGTATCTTTACAAATATATAATACAGGAAAATGTAATATGTTCAAGTTAAGGACACATGTGTTAAAAAATATTGTTTCTTTAAGTAGTTCATTGAGATATATAACCAGTACTTTGCTAAAAGACAAACCAGTACGACTAAGGGGAAACAAGTCAGTTAAGGATGTGGTAGTTTGAAAAGCCAGTAATTGATATTGTTTATTGAATGTTACAGAGTCTGGTGATACTGTGGCGGGTGCCTGTCTGACTTTATGGTGTTGGGATCTCGACAAGGGAAGTCCAGTAAGGTCATTCAGGTGCGGCCATAGTCACCGAACTAGGGGGGTAAGTGACCCACGATTATAATAAGGATTAAAGGGGGGTTGTTGGCACCATATCCTCGCTGGTCCTCTTAGGTTTTTAGGCAATGAGAGTTTCTCTGTTTCGACAGAAAACCTCTCATTGAGGGGGTATTGTAACGGGACAAACGATTGGGATTTATTTTATTCTTTAATAATTGTAAAAAGTAGTAGCAACTCAAGCTGAACAACGTTTGGATCACAAACGTTTGACATTGTGGACACCTTGTAGCCCACCTCGTACCAAGCCATGAGAGGCACAAAAGTAGTTAAGAGTCTGGCAATGTTAAGTATCAGCAAGGGTGCGTATTCACGCGTACGCGCGCATGTGACGGCCAACATTCAAACGAAAAAGACATGTACAAAAAATTCCAGAGCCGAACATGCGATGGGAACAAAGAAATACAGAGTATAAGTTGCCGGCAACGCCTAACGCCTGGTGGGTAGGCAACCAAGCGCGCACACAGTCAGTCGTCACAGAGCAGTGCAGTTCGCTACAAACTATCCCATGGTACAGTCGGAAATACAGTGGCCTCGGAAATTTCGGTAGACCAAAGTGAATTGAGTAGCCGGGGTCTACCGAAACTGGTGTAAATGTAAAGAAGAGAACCAGGAAGAAAAGTGACCATGCAACTTACCTAGTCTGTAAATAAACGGGAAGAATTCGAACAGCGTTTGGTGACAAAGTGTTAAGTGAATTACCAGCAATGGCGGAGTAACACATACAGGTATAATATACTGTCCGGGACGTAAAAAATTAAACCTAATAATTATATCAAGAACTCGGGAAACGGGGGACATTAACAATGGTAAAGTGTGAGAGCGTGTGCATGGGGAATAAGGGAAAAATAAATTATAAAGTACTGGTTGGTCTAAAAGAATATTATATAGGAAATTTGTATAGATATTTACATGTTTAAGTATTCAAGTAAATAATAGAAAGCAAATATAACGTTGAATTGAATTGGAAATAAATAAGATTTGTTTTCCAGAATATAACCATGTGTTAGCGTAGTTATTTTGTCGTTACCATTTCCTAGTGTTCTGTGCTGACATTCTCGTCTAATCGATCCGGGGAATTTTCTGAGGTTAAGGGGAAGTCAGATGGCGGGATTATTTTAATTTTTTTGTATGGGCAAGAGTAAAAAGGTTTCGATATTAAACCATAAAATATCGTGGTGACCTGGGCAGTTTAAAAGGTAAGTTCAAAGTATTATGATGGTAAGTAATATTCTGGCAGCAGTAAGTGTTAGTATTATTATATTATTATTTTATAAATGGTGAAAGGATAATACCTTCACAATTTTGGTGAAGATCGGTTATGGGGAAAGGGTAGTTTTAACATTTTTTGTTGTAACAAGAGTAAATTACTTAATTTTGATAAATCAAGTATGCTGATAAGAAGATCTTAATTATCCACTGTAGAAACGTAGATGAAATATCTATAAATGAAGAGGCTAGTTGAACAGGGTGGGGGTAATTTTCTATAAATGAAAATTATAGTTGAAGGGGGAGGGGATAATTTTACTTCCATGTTCCTTAAGGAAAAGGAAGTATGGTGATGGTAAAAAAAATCGTGTTGGAGATTATTGCAGATTCTGATTGTACTACACTCAACACATGAAAAAAAGTCATTTTTCAAAAAGTGTGTGTGTGTCTGTAGATTTTTTCTATGGCAAGCGATAACAGCTGCAAATTCAAACAGAATCAAATAATATTTAGCATACAGCCCTGATTTGTACAGTACTCAAGACCTATTGTTTTTGGTAAAGATCGGCTAAGGGAAAGGGGTAGTTAACCTGCGTTTTTTTTTTTTTAATCAAGGTAATTATTTTCTATGGCAAAAGATAACAGCCGCAAACTCAAACAGAATCAAATAATGTTTTGCATACAGCTCTGAATTGTAGAGTTCTCAAGACCTATTGTTTTAGGTAAAGATCAATTAAGGGAAAGGGGTAGTTTACCTGCAACGTTTTGTTTTAACAAGGCTATTTTCTATGGCAAACGATAACAGCCGCAAATTTACAGAGAATCAAATGATTATTTGCATACAGGCCTGAATTGTAGAGTTTTCAAGACCTATTGTTTTTGGTGAAGATCGGTTAAGGGAAAGGGGTAGTTTACCTGCCACGTTTTTTGTTTTAACAATGGTATTTTCTATGGAAAACGATAACAGCCGCAAATTCAAACACAATGAAATAATATTTTGCATACAGCCCTGAATTGTAGAGTTCTCAAGACCTATTGTTTTTGTTGAAGATTGGGTTAGGGAAAAGGGTAGTTTACCTGCAATGTTTTATGTTTTAACATGGGTAATTTTTTCTATGACAAATGATAACTGCCGTAAATTCAAACAGAATCAAATATTGTTTTGCATACAGTCATCAATTGTAAAAGACTGAAGGCCTGTTGATTTTGGTGAAGATCGGTTAAGGGAAAGGGGTAGTGTACCTGCAACGTTTTTTGTTTTAACAAGGGTATTTTCTATGGCAAATGATAACAGCCGCGATTTCAAATAGAAACAAATAATTTTTTGCATACAGCCCTGAACTGTAGAGTTCTCAAACCTACTGTTTTTGGTGAAGTTCGGTTAAGGGAAAGGGGTAGTTTACCTGCAACGTTTTATGTTTTAACAAGAGTAAAGTACTTAATTTTGATAAATAAAGTATCCTGAGAAGAAGCTCATAATAATCCACTGTAGAAACGTAGATAAAATATCTATAAATGAAGAGGTTAGGTGAACGGTGTGGGGGTAATTTTCTAATAATAAAAATTACAGTTGAAGGGGGAGGGGATAATTTTTTATTTATATATCGTAACACCACAAAATGTTACATAACCAAAACACACACCAAAAGGGTAAAATATGACACTAAAGTTATAAAGTGAATAATTGTAATGAATGTAACAAAGAAGAGAAGGGACCAGCATAGAAGAAAGAAGAGGAGGGATCCCAAGAAGCAGTGATGAATACACTCCATGACACTACAACTTAAACACTATGACTGACTATGACGAATGGACATGCAAAGTTCACAAATAAGCTGTCAAGCGAACCAGTTCATGACATTAATGTGTAGAGTAATGTAATTAGAAACTGGAAAACCAATGACTTTAATAAAGCAATAACAATAACAGCATTTTGGCTGAAAATAGAAGAACAATGATATTGTTACGACGGTCTACTCGATCGTCGTAGGTACAGTGGAAACAAAATAAGTACAAGACACCAATTAAGTCACTAATCACACCTTTAATTGTTATAGTAAAACAGTTCGTAATTAACAACACAGTGTCTACAACAAATCAAATGAAATTGTTCATACGCAATAAAATGTCCGCTAATATTAAAACTCAACTGTATTACAATTATACCGTCCGAATACAAAACGCAACACTTCACTAATAACTACTTGAACGTACTCCATAATAACTCGAACCGCTCTGTAAATATATCGCACTAATACTCTCGAACCGCACAGTCAAAAATCTCGCATTGAACTGAAAAACTAAGGCCGCGACGCGATGTATTTATAGTTAGCTAACACACACCAGAAGCTTCCAAACTGCGTCTTATCTCTCGCGAACTACGTAATTGCTGCGGCCTTGACACAGTCCGAGCACCCGAGCGAAGGCTGGCAAAGTCGAGAAATTTCTCGCAACATGCGTTTAGTAGCACGTACACCACACGCTTACGTCGAGATCTTTCTGGGACATTCGATAAACGCCTAGATTGTTCTACGCTGTCGTAGCACTGCTCCCTCCTTAAGCCTGTTCGTCCCGAACTGGCAAAGCGTCTCTAAATTTGTATTTAGCCAGGCGATCTAGGTGGACGACCTTGAACTTTCGCTGTCCTTCCTGTTGAATCCGATAAACAACATCGTTAATCCTTTTTTTTAGAGTGTAGGGTCCTTCCCAGTTAGACTGAAGCTTAGGTGAGCGACCACGACGGCGCTTTGGATTGAACAACCAGACCTGATCTCCTTCTTGGAAACCCACACTATTGCTGCGAATGTCATACCGAGTTTTCATTTTATCACTGGCAATCTTGAGCCGTCCTCTTACCAAGCGATTCATTTCTCGCAGTTGGTTTTCTAATTGCGAGGAATAGTTCTTTGGCTCTTGGGACTGAGTCTCAGGTGATCCAAACATCAAGTCCCCAGGAAGACGAATCTCCCGCCCAAACACCAATTTTGCTGGAGTCATGCCGGTTGTGTCATGTACTGATGATCTATACGCCATAAGGAATAGTGGTATACGTTGGTCCCAGTCTGTTTGGTTCTCGTCAACAACTTTCGAAAGATGCTGCTCAAGTGTCCTGTTGAATCTCTCAACCATCCCGTCCGACTGAGGATGCAGAGGCGTTGTCCTGGTCTTTCGAATTCCAAGTAGACGGCATAATTCTTTAAACACTCCTGATTCGAAATTTCTCCCCTGATCCGTATGGATTTCCATAGGGGCTCCATAACGGCAACAGAAGTTGTGAACTAACTGCTTTGCCACAGTGGTAACCTCCTGATTTGGAATTGCGTAGGCTTCCACCCACTTAGTAAAGTAGTCACCTACAACCATGATGTACCGGTTTCCATCGTCAGTAACTGGGAATGGTCCAGCAATGTCTATGGCAATTCTCTCGAAAGGTTGTCCAACGTTATACTGTCTCATTTTTCCCCTGCTTCTGGTTTGTGGGCCCTTGCTTGCAGCACATATTTCACACGTCCGAACCCATTCCTCTACGTCGTGGCGAAGATGAAGCCAATAGAATCACTTCCGTATTTTGTCAAGGGTTTTGTTAACGCCAAGATGGCCTCCAGATGTTCCATCATGCATCTCCTTCAAAACAGACTGCACT
Organism: Magicicada septendecula; assembly: GCA_034769895.1. Lineage (NCBI taxonomy): Eukaryota > Metazoa > Arthropoda > Insecta > Hemiptera > Cicadidae > Magicicada > Magicicada septendecula. The sequence goes on from CM068367.1 coordinate 327,433,375, forward strand.
TTACTTCGGGGAACTATCAACTGCATGACCACGTCTCGTCCATCTGCACTTTCCCAAGCCCTTTTCAGCAATCCGTTTTCTAAGGTGAGAGATTCCCAATGTGCCCAGTAGCCCTTCAGCACTTCGGAACCATGGCAGATATCTTGCCAATCCGGGCGGCGACCTTCCTCTTTTGCTGTCAAGATCGGTCCAATGTCTTCATCAGTCATCTGTTCTTGTCGACAGTCTTGTGTTGTCCAGCCATCAGCCAGGAAATCTACAGTGATGGCTCGAACATGTTCACTTGAGTTTTGTTCTTCCTTTCTGTGGCAATGTCGGCAGTCTTCCGGGCATGGTCTTCGTGATAAGCCATCTGCATTACCGTGCAGGCGCCCCCGCCGATGTTGTACCTTGAAGTTGTACTCTTGCAGACGTTCGAGCCACCTTGCCAACTGTCCTTCCGGATTTTTAAATCTCAAGAGCCATGCAAGTGCAGCATGGTCGGTACGTAGTGAAAACTCTCTCCCATAGAGATATTTATGGAAGTGCTCCAAAGCTCTGACAATTGCCAACAACTCTCTTCTTGTAACACAATAATTTCTCTCTGGTTTAGAAAGCGTCTTGCTATAATACGCTATTACTCGTTCTTCACCGTTCTGCACTTGAGACAAAACTGCTCCTAGACCAGTATTGCTTGCGTCTGTGTCTACGATGTACTTCCCTTCGGAAGCTGGAAAAGCGAGAATTGGCTGCGAACATAATGCAATCTTCAACGTTCTAAATGCTTGTTCACACTCTCTCGACCATTGGAAGTTTCGTTTATTTTCCGTTAGCTCATGTAGTGGTTTAGCAATAGTAGCGAAGCCTTTCACAAAACGTCGGTAATATGAGCATAACCCCAGGAAACTCCGAACTTCGTGTTTATTCTTCGGAACTGGCCAGTCTCTTACGGTGTCTACTTTATTAGGATCCATGCTAACGCCCGCTGCCGAAACCAGATGGCCCAAATACTGTACTTCCTTCTGGAATAGAGAACACTTCTTCGGGCTCAGCTTCAGTTGTGCACCATGAATTTTAGTTACAACTTCCTTAAGGTTTTCCAAATGATCTTCGAAAGTCTTCCCGATCACTATGACATCGTCTAAGTAAACAAGGCAAGTTTTCCACGTCAGGCCTCGGAGTATCAGGTCCATCAATCTCTCAAATGTTGCCGGTGCATTACAGAGTCCAAATGGCATGACGTTAAATTGGAATAAGCCACTTGGGGTCGAGAAAGCTGTCTTTTCCTTGTCTTCTTGATGAAGACCCACTTGCCAATATCCACTCTTCAGGTCCATAGCTTAGAGGGAGAACTAAATTATATTAAAGTAGAAAAACCATTCGATTTAGTAGCTGTAGATTTTTACGGCCCTTTGCCGAAAGGTAGGGGTGGAGTGATGCATATTTTTGTTGTACTTGATACTTTTTCCAAATATGTCAGGCTATATAGTGTAAAGCGAGCAACAAGTAAGGTGCTGAGCGAGAAGATCACACGCGACTACATGATCAACGTGGGAAAGCCGAAGATGATATTATCCGACCATGGACCGCAGTTCATCAGCGGAAGATGGCGCCAGACTCTAGGATGGGAAGGTATCATCCCAAAGCACACCGCAGTGTATCATCCACAGTCAAATCAGGCGGAGAGAGTCATGAGGGAGTTGGGCAGAATTTTTCGAACATATTGCCACGCCAAACATAGCGAGTGGCCACTCTACGTGCAGAAGATTGAAAACTGGCTAAACTGCACCACCCACGAGTCGACGGGGTTCACACCTTATGAGTTAATAAGAGGGAAGCGCCCACAGAGGATTTTGGAACAATTAATCGAGTATCCACCGGAGACCAACACTATTTGTCACGATGTTAAACTGAGACTAGCGAATGAAAGTTTGTTGACGAAGGGAGAAAGGAGAAAACAGCGACATGATATGAAAGGTAAGTGGACGCAGTATGAGGTTGGACAGCTGGTATTGGTACGACGACATGACTTATCAAGTGCACAAGACAAGGAGATCAAGAAGTTCTTCTTATTGTACGAGGGGCCGTACGAGATAGTAGAAATAAAAATGAAAAATTCGTATGTGTTACAGAATAGAGAAACCAGGGAAATAGTGGGTACGCACAACGCTACAAATTTGAAATTATTTTGGTCAGCATAAGGATTTTATTAAATTGTAAAGGTATGAATGTTATTTGATTATTTTTTTATGTTTCTAGAGGGGATCCTCCCCCATTTTCGGGCGGTCACGATCTTACCAGTCCTGGCCGTGGAATTCGGAACTCGGAGGCGGGCCATGGTTGGCAGATCTTCCTTCGGGCGGTGAAAGCAACGATGGTCCGGCTCCACCAAAATTGGTCAAAATTTGAAAACTTCTATCATATTTGAACGGGGAGGGGGACCCCAACAGGTACGTGACTCGACTTAAAATTTTTTAATACACTCATGGTGCAGCGGATCGGTGTACCTGTCACGTGCCTGCACTGCCTTAGAGTGTTTGTATATAATGGAGGCTGCACTTAAATAAAAGGCAGTGCATACAAATTTAAATATTTCAGAACCAATGGCAAAATTAAAATTAGCCATTGGTCATAGTTCTGTTTAGTCCGAAAAGGCGAATTTTGTTGGGAGGGAGATTTGGCGATGGGATAGACGGCGGGTCTGGAGAAATGAGAGAAAGGAGGGAGTAGAGCTGAGTTTAGAAGGGGGAAATAAATTCACGAGGTGGATCTATCTTGTCGCCCACTTTCCCTCATGGCAGAATCCTGGCTTTTCAGGCGATTACTGCCTTACTACCACTTATTATAAGAATGATAGGCAGCCTCCAATGTAAATAGAATTTTGAAAAAAAAAAAAAAAAAAAAAATACCAAAACAATTTTGGATGTGTATAATTTTAAATTTAAATAAATTTTAGAATTAAGTGACCAAACATAATTGTCAAGTTTTAGTATCTGTGAGCATGGGAACGTTGAAAAGATGTGTAATAAAATATAAACTTGGTATCAATACAAGCAGTGGGGATCTTTTGGGGGGGTAGATTGGTGCTCAATGAAGTGATAGAACAAGGGAGTGTGGAACTGCATATGTAGATAGTTTAGTTCAATTGTTAATTAGTTAATTAGCTAGTAAGTGGCTATTGCGGGGGTGGCATGTGCTCTCGCAGATAGCGAGATGGGTTGGGGGTAACAGTGAGTGTTACCCCCATCGGAGGCCAAAATGGCGATAAATGTGCGGCACACCTTTTTTCGTGTATATTAGAATCTACACACTGCCAAATGACCGTGTCGCACATAACGAGATTGATGTGTAACAGGCAGTCAAATGGAAGTTTAGATTTCCCCGACTTTTCGGGCGGTTACTGTCTTACCAGCACTAACCGTGGATTTGGCAAGCGGCCAGCTATGGTCATATCAAGTCCCTTGACCATAGCTGACTTGAAATTGGTATATATTTGAAATAGATAATTAGATAATTAGATAATTTCAATAACAAACTAAATCAATTTGATGAGCAATTTAACGATATTAAAAAAGGAATTAAGAACCAAAGCTGTCATTATGATAAAAGATTAAGTGAAATAGAGACACGGTTAGACAAAATAGAATCAGAAAATAAGAAATTAGAATTAGACAAATTAGAATTGAACAAAGATGACAAGGTAAGTAGTAGTGGAAATGACGATAAAATAAATAAAAATATAGTGATAGGAGATAATAGCGTGGAGGTTGGTAGTAATAATGAGGTGTTATGGGGAATAGAATATGATAATAATGGAATGATAGTGTGTTTTGAAGGGTTAAAGAGAGTGTGTAGAGAGGGTATAATTGTAGGAGAATTGCAGGGGTTAGATTTTTCCCTTAATGGTGTATTTGGGGGTGATATACATGTTTTTAGGAAGGACAAGAGTGCCTTCGATGTAGATTTGGGAGACAAAAGGTCTGAAAATAGTTGTCCCTGGATTTTTTGTGCACCTGATAGGTGGTGCGAGAATAAAGTTGTAGTGTCCCCTGCATATATTGAGAGAGAGAATGTAGCTTGGTGTGATAGAGAGAGATGTTTTAAAAGTGAGAGGTATTGGGAGAGAAAAAGAGAAGTAGAGATTTTTAAGATAAGCAGAGACTATGAAGAGTTTATGGGAAGGTTAGGAGTAGAGATGATATATAATAAATATAATAAGTACTTACCTTGGGTTGAAGCTGATATAGCAGCAGTGGGAGATGATGTTGATAAAGATGACTTTATAACTTATCTGATTGTAACAGACTATACCAAAGGCGACATGACCATACTCGATCGTGACAAATTATATGAGATAGTAATATGGAATAAGCATATTAATTTAAATAGTATTGTGGAAATATATGAAGAATTAGATAAGTATTATATTGATAGTAATAATATAAGACATTCAATATTAAACCATGTATACAGTTGTAAGGTTCGACTGTTATTTGACGATGGAGGTTAGTTATTTTATTGTGTTATGAACATTTAATTATGTGGACAGTGTTTTTCAGGATGGACTGTTTATGACTGATTTATGGTAAATGATATAATGATAACGTGGATTGTATATTTTTGTGTATATTAATGTCAATGTATTTGTGTAATTTTTCTGTTGTGTACTTTATGTATTTTTTTTATGTAAACATGTTGTAGCGTGTCAATTTTTGGGTATTTTTATTTTTAACAGTTTGGGGCATTTATATTTTTTATTTCTTTCATTTTGGGCGGGTTTGTCAAAAGTTGTGAAAATTATTGTGCAACGTATTTGTCCGTGTAACAGAACGATGTTGAGAAACAGTCTGAAACAAAGCAGTGAGATGCAGTTGTTATTGTGTAGAGCGGCAAGCGAAGAATTTGCCCCCTTCAAAATTCGCAGAACTCTGTACATGTGCGTCAACGCTCAAGCGCAACTACACCCGCACGCGCTCAAAAGGACGCTCTTGACTAAAAACTCAAGATGGCCAAAGTGCGAGAATATTCATCGTCTTCTCCAAGACCTCCCGGAAACACTGCTAACGTCCCGCCTACTGTTGGTGACATCAGCAGAGCAGAAGCCAATATCGTGCTCTGGTACCCGGAATATAACTATGCTATTCCATATATAAAATGGTTAGCTCACAACAACTGAGTATGAGCGACGAAAACATAGTGGCAGTGAACCACAGTTTCCCTCCAGAGAAAGTAAGATGTACCTGTTACGTTACAGTTCCAGTCTACCAGTTGAAGCCACCGGCGCCGGTACAATTAAAGCAGGCTCGCCAACAAAGTTTTAATTTATCAGTAGAAAAGTGGTAATTACAGCAAATTTTTATGTGACCGCGGTCAATCCGCAGTATTTTTTTTCGGAAAGATAACAATCAACATTCTCTTAAAACTATGAGTGCGCTTACTCACCGCGTGGCAACGGTTTACGTAAGGGCTGGGGTGGGCTTCATCTAAAATGTTAAGGGTTTTATAAATAATGAATGAGTGTGCGAGCGGCAAAGCTGGGCTGTTTTTTGTGTGTGTTTTTTAATTGTGTCCTGTATTTGTTTAAATCAAATTGTAAGTATCAAACAAGGTAAGCCATAGTTGTAGATGATCATGAGTAAAATGCAATAAGCAGTATAATATTTGTTTCTATATGTAAATTTAACTGACATAATCAAAAGTAAAATCTCAATTCTCTTCAAACATGAGTTGTGTCATTGCTTTGCGTAACCCATAGACCATGTTTGTATCCAGCTACATGCGATCGAACCCTGGGACCTTGAAGAAGTAATCGTGCTGGTAAGTACAAGTTAAATTGAGATTGGGATAATTGATGTGATTGATAAAGTAGTACATCACAATGTGTTGTAGAATTTTAAATAATTGAAGGAAGTTTAATAATGATTTTAAATGATATTATGAGATTCAGAGTCTAATGGTTAGTAAATGATGATATATTTGGATATTGAGTTGTTTTAGGGTTGTTAGGAGATAAGGGATGAATTTTCTAAGTGGTATATTAAGGTGAAATGTTGTAAAAGAGTTTGGGTAATAGTGATAAATAAGGGCATTGGAGTTAGTTAAATAGAGTTAATGGGAGTTAGTGAAAATAAGAATGTTGAGATACAGAGAATATATAAAGAGGTGTTAGATATTTTAGGGACACAGTGGTTAGTGATTACATGTAGAGGTGAGTAATATGAATGGTAATTATATATAGTTGTTGATGGTGATATTTTGTAGTAAGGATCCGGTGTAAGGAGTGATCAGCGTGCGACGTGGCAAGGGACCAGCGTGCAGCGTTGTGGCAGGCGGAGCAATTTTGGGTTAGAGTGTTTGCCGATATTTGGTGGAGGGCAAATGGTTAGGAATGGATATGGCCAGGTAGGGAACATACATCCTTGTACAAAAATGAGCGGTGCCAGAGGTTTTAAATGGGATTAGTGAAGGGGGTTATTATAGAGATATTGGTGTCATAATATGTAAATGGTTAGAAGCGGTTGTTAGTAGTAAAAAAGAGGTGAGTAAGGTTAGATTGACAAATGCCAAGATAAGAGATAGAGAATAGTGAATAATAGAGAGTCACCCAAACTAGATAAGGATAAAAGGGTAGAAAGGGAAAATTCATAGTAGAAAGGTAAGGTAACTGAAAGGTAATGATGAATTTGAAATTTTTTGTATAGTATCTAATGGATGTTAAATAAAAAAGTGAATAGAAAGTTGATAAAGATAGTAATGTCTTATTAAGTTTTCCTATAAGTTATGTAAATGTGAATTAAGTAATGTGAATTGTCCAATGTTAGTGTTTAATGTACAATCTTTTATTGTGTTTTTATTATGTGATGGTACAATAGGTCAGGAGGTTACTACAGGTGTAGTGACGGTAATAATGATAAATTTTATGATGGTTATCAAATCTATGGTAATGATTCTGTTATAAAAAGAAAATTAACGTAAAGAAAGTTGAATAAAGAAATTTTAATAGTTTTGAAGTGCTGCCATGATAGTTAAATATGCTGATGTTATTTGAAATAAATGCGTAGAGATAGTAGTTGTTGTTGAGAGCAGAATGTGTTTTATGTTTAGTATAAGAGTATAATTTCTTATGATGAGAGAAGTAAATTGATATTGACTGGAGTCAGGGAAATTGATAAAAATATATAGGAGTGTTGAAAAGTAGAAGGATTATCTGTCTAAATCTTGTTATAATTTTTGTGTTATTTGGAATTTATGAGTAAAGAAAACCAACACCTCAAATCACAAACCAATGCATCTAAGGGGAGACATATCAGTTGCGGATATGTGGATAAATAAGGCCACTATTTTAAAATTTTGTATTGAATGTTTCAGAGTTTTGTGGTGTTGTGACCGCGGTCCTGAGCTGGCCGGAGCGTCAGAACAGGAGCGTTCAGTGCCTCATGGCCTTATGGTGTAGGGATCTCTCCGGAGAAGTCCAGTAAGGTCAGACAGGTACGATAAACACTATAGGACCAAGGGTAAGTGATTGTAATTTTTATATATCAACACTACAGGGGGTTGTGGCAACATATCTGAACTGATCCTTTTAGAAACGTATGAATGAGTCAATGGAAGTATTTGTGTCTCGACACCAAACCTTTCATTGAGGGGGTTTTGTGACAGTACAGAAATACCTGTTACCAGAATTATGGGATTCAGGAATATTTTATTGTAAATTTTATTCTGATCATGAATGTTAACAAGGGCTAAGTTAGTTTTGCACAAGTCCCAATAACTACGCAGATCAACAAGAGGGGAGACAAGCCAAGGTCATCATGGTACGAGCAGAAAGTAATATATGTAATGGCGGTATAAGAGAAACAAACTAATAATACGAACTTTTCATTGGTCCACAAAGCCAGATCGTCATAAATCAACAATGACGGCATGAAACAATTACGTATTAACCTGGGCGCTGGCTAAAGAACAATGCATAATGACGTCAGACACAACCACTTTGCATAACAATTGCGTCTGATTCCGCCCCAGTCTCCAGAACATCATCATGGCGATAACACGTTAAAATTGTGCTGGCCTAAAATAGTCAGCTAAAGTGTTTTATTTAAATCAACAAAATGTAATCACAAGTAAATAGTGTTAACAAGTAATTATAACCACCATGTAAATTCAGTGCAAAGGACAGACGAAAGTTAGAGAGTACAACGTCTGCCCCAGTTCATCAAAAACAGTTCACTGAGCATACACGCTCGACTAGTGCAGTGGGCAGATTTTGCCATAAAATGCAGTAATTACTTACAAAAATGAAGTAGTTGTTCTCAATATGTAATTATTAACAGTACGTAGAGTCAGTGGATAACCAAAATGAGAATTAAGTAAATTCAGTGGACTAAAAACAAACAGTAAAGGTTCGGCCGAACACCTGCCAACCGCCATGGGACTCTGCTGAGGAATCTACGCCGCATCATATTCAGGAAAGCCCTTGTAAATTCTTTTTCTAAATTTTAAAATCTAAGAGAATGAGCTCAATTCATAATAATTAACAAGTGTTCAAAATTACAGTATGAGTGGGAGTGAAAGTGAGCGAGTGAAAGTTATCGTTGGCCAACCTTAAATACTTTATCTTTGAGACGTTGGTTTGTGAATAATTATAGAGTAAGCATTAAAGCCATAAAGATAAAAAGAGAATTTGAAAATAACTGCAGTATAGCTTGAAAAGAATTATTTTAAATAAAGTAAAAACACATGCATATAGCATTAAACGCATGGCAAAAGCGGAAATGACGTCGCCGCCATTTTGAATTTTAACCATCATTGCTGACTCTCATTGTAATAACCTATAGCGTAAATAACTGAATAAAAGAGAATTTATTATCCTCATGTTGTGTAGATGGTTATTTCAATGCCCCAAGAACCTTTGTCTTTTCTGCTTAACGCAACTTTGGACCCAAAAGCCTAATGCACTCAACAAAACTGAGCACGTGTTATACCGGATGTGTGATAAATTATGCAAATTCCATAATAATTGATTATCATATAATTATTATTATTAATAATTATTTATGTAAATAAAGGGTAAGTTTACAGACAGTAAGAAACCATGTTTCAAAACACTAGTTTTATGTATTGTCAGTGAAAACTAGGTTCAAACCGGCATTGAGCCACATCAAAATAAAGAGCAGAAAATAATCTTTAATTTGATGATAATACCTTAGAGATTGGAATTGTAATAATTTAATAATGAGTGTTAGCATCATTTTTTAACCAGATTTAAGAAATTGTCAGTGAATACGAACAATAAAGACAATCGGGTACAGAAAGCGCGCCGGTGGCGGCTAACAAAAACATTACGTCACTGTAACGGAATTTTGTACCAATCACAAAAGAGTTTACTGAGCGAAATTTGTTCCTAAACGCGAACGAGAAGAGGGGTATATAATCAGAGGGACACCAAAAATTTCGCATTCGCTTCCTTCTTTACGAGCTAACAAGTTATGGCTCGGCGTTGTCTTATATTTTAATAATCTACTACAACACAATAGTAGTAAATACTTTAAATTTTATCAAAATAATTATTGGAAAGGCGATTCATCGTATAAGAGTGCATCGAAAGTTAATAGTGAATCTTTTTAAACAGTGCGTGTATTCGGAACGAGCAAATTTAACTTAACCTGTAAAGTCAACAACCCATTATCAGTAAGAAGAGGGTTATTTCTCGTTTCCAAGTGCGATTAAAGTGCAGTGTATTAGCGATCAATATAATCCGATCATTAAGGTGTTTATTTTTAATCTATAAAGATTAAAAAGCAAGGTAGTACAGTGACCAATTTTATTGTTTATCTGTCTTCCACTGATCGTAACTATTAACACATTTGTACTGACGCAAAAACAATCAAACAATTAATAGCAACACTGTATCCATTTATTTATAGGATTTAATAATCCGACGTAAGAATATATGTGTTAGAATTAGTTATTACGATATTAATTAAGATATAAACTGACGAAATTCTCGTTAACTAAACATATAATTGCAAGTTTATAAAGAGGCCAAAAATGAACTACTATCACAGTAGTATCTATTAAAAGCAATTAATTTCGTTCTATTTTGTATTTTCAAGAACTTACCCTTGAGGTACCTAGTTAATTAAGATTAAAATTTTGTTAATGAACATAAGAGTTTTTTTAGATTGTGCTTAACTGAGCTAGACCAGATAGCAGAGGGATGACTTACCATCCGAATTGTATTAGTGTAAAAAATGTATTTTTATTCAATCTGATTTTAGAGGGTATAATAAACCCATAATATTATACAGCATAACCTTTGTGTTCAATTATTTCAATTTAGATAAGTAAACCTCAGCATAGCATACACTGAGGTACATTTGAAACAAAAATTTTCCAATACACTATTCGAATCATTTTAAATGCCCTAAGCATTTAAACAACCGTAAAAAGTGAACATACACAATTTTAAAATTAGAAATTTGTTTTTTATGGGAACTTTTCTCAAAGAAAACCCATATGGCGCCCACATAACATTCAAGGTGCTATAAAACCTTGCTTATAAAGTATAAACTGGTAAAAAGGGAAACTTGAGAGTTTATTCAGTGGCGGTGAACGTCGGAACATCAAGTACAACAACCAGGTACGTGAAAAGTGTTCTTGATGTTAATTTATTTGTGCAGACAACACTTGACCTTGACCTACACTGACGACATTTTTGCACAGAAGAGGAGTTCGACTTCAAGTTCGACGCTACCGTTACATTCATTAACAGACCAGCAAATTATTATTTTATCCATAACAAATTATCACACGATAATTAAATCACATTTATCAATTATTATAAAAAATAATTACTGCATGTAATACAAGAGACTCCATTAAACAATTAAACTATAAATCTATATAAATTATATCAAATTGTATAGAGGGGGATCGCATTATAATTACAAAGTGGCACCAACAGAGTGCGGCTTTAAAAATATACCAAATTAAAATATTTTAATAGTATATTTTAATATTAAATTAGCCCGGCAAATACAATAGAACGATCATGCCTCACACACATAGACACGATACTAGGTACAAGGCCAGTCAAGGAGATGGTGCACTGGCGAACACCGAAGCAAATATAGAGGTACCGGAGACACAGCCAACAACCGAAAAGGAAGCTGCAACCAACAATAACTTAGAAAATCAACAAGAAGGAACGCCTCGTGCAGAACCCGAGCAACCCAGACAAACTGAGAGAATCACACAAGCAGGAGACACGAACCTACTGGAGTTGATGAGGGCGATGACGGAATCGATAAATAAAAGTATCGAAGCGTTGAAGGAAGATAATCAGAAGAATATGGAATCGTTAAATAAGAAAATAGATGACAATAGCCAGAAAATGGACGACAACAACAAAGCGTTGAAGGAAGATAGTCAAAGGAATATCGAGTCATTGAAGGAAGATTTAAATACAAAATTAAACGATATCAGCAAGAAGATGGAGGAGAATAACGAAAAAATAAACACCAAAATAGACAAAGAAATAGCAGTGGTCAGAAGAGAGATTGCGGAAGTACACGAGAGATGTGAACAATATAACCAAGAGTTACAGCATACTAGAGAAGAGGTTGATGGGCGGATCAAAGGTATAGAAGAGATTAACGAAGTCCGAATCGAGTCTCTGAAGAAGATGAGCCAGGACGAGATCAAACGGGTAAGAACGGACGTAGGAGAAAGATGTGAAGAAATAGACGCATCAGTGAACACCATAAGAACCCTGACTGTCACCAACAAAGAGAAAATCGAGGAGTTACGTCAACGGGAGCTCCTACAAATACGCGAAGAACTCGAAACCATCCGTAACCGACCAGCACAGGGTCACTATCTACAACCCATAGACAACCACGATATCATCAATTTCAAAAATTACAAGAAGAACCCGATCAAATTTCTGGAATGAGTGGAGGAAAATCTGACCAGAATCCGGGAAAGCAGATGGACTGTAATCCGTAGTTTGATCGACGAATACTTCAAAGAAATACATGATAACTGGTGGACTGCAACCCGCCACGAGATCCAAAGTTATGAGGAGTTCAAGACACTGTTCAGGGCCAAATACTGGTCGGAGTCTACTCAAAACATAGTACGGGACGATATATGTCATGGCAAGTACGACGCCAGTCGAGGGACAACTCCAACTTCTTACTTCCTTGGTAAGGTATGTTTGTCCAGAAACCTCGAACCACGGATACCAGAGGAATGCCTGGTCACCAAGCTGGCATATCATTATGAGGAGGGAGTAGCAAGATCACGACAATGGGGGCAGATAAAAACTGTCCAAGCCATGGCAGCACTGCTCGAGGATAATGAACACGAGGGCTACTATAAAAGGAGCCGTAAAAGGAATGATAACTTCCAAGACAGGAATTATAACCAAAATAATAACAACTCTAATTTCCAGAATTATCGAAGTAACTATAATAATTATAATAATAATAATGTAAATCAAAATAATGAGAACAATTATCGGCCAAATAATCAGGGAATAACAATTACACTGGTAATAATAACAATAATACGAGACGGCCACAAAATAATAACAACAACCCCAACCGACCCCAGAACCAAGGTGGAAACAATCAACCACAACAATATAGGAGGGCCAATTATGTCCAGGCCAACAATGAGCAGGGAAGAAGGCGGTACTATCCAAGGCGCCGTAACTTCAACGGACATGATGACGAGGAGTACCAGCGCGAAGACAGGAGAAATTCAAGAGGCGGGCAACGAAGGAGCAGGAGTACCGAAGGCGACAGCCAAAACAACGATTATCGGCCACAAGTTCATTTCATACCTAACAATGACCAGAATCACCATGGGGGACGGCCCGATATGGAGGAGAGGAGTCAGGTAAACATACCGGACAGACGCGATGAAGAGAATGAACTCTCTTTAAACGCATCGCGGCAGTGAGAAACCAATTAGACCCCTCGCTAAACCATTCTATTGGGTGGAATTACAAACCGACTTCGAACCAAACCATAACAATAATAAGAAGTCACTATCTAAAAAATATCAGACAGGAACTGCTTGAAGAGGAAGAAATTGACCACCACCAATGTAACAATGACAGCATATGTGACTGCTAAAATAAACGGGGTGGTCACCACATTGATGATCGACACGGGTGCACATTAATCGTTAATGGACAGCACCAAAGTCAACCGCATACAGGAAGAAAGTAAATCCGTAATACCAACCCTACCGATTAACAATATAATATTAGTGGGAGCGACTGGACGACAGAATAAAACTGTCAAGAAACAGGTCAGTCTTGAAGTGATCAGTCATGGAGTCAAGATCCCAATGGTATTTTTGGTAGCTAATGGATTACCATTTCGCAGTTTAATTGGCTGCAACATCCTGCGGAAATACTCAGCAATTATTGACATGAGTAAAGCAAAAATAACACTGAGTACACAAGATCTGAAATGGACGGCTGAGATCATTGGGAGTAAGGAAGCTCCCCAAGACCGCACCATTTTCCACATAAGAGAAGTGATAAACCCTAGATATCAGACACCTACGGAAGAAGTTTAGTATAAACCGAAAAATGACATTTTGTGGGATGAAAAAATCCAAGAAATCCGCCAATTTAAGTCAACAACAAGAGACCATTCACCAAACCCAGACCAAATTGAAATGTTGATCAACATCTACAACAGATACCGGCATGTATTCTCAGACATCCCGGGGAAGGTAAAAAATTATCAATGTGTGTTGAAATTTAAAGAACCCGTAAATTTTAATCGGAAGTCATACCCAATTGCTTATTCTTTAAAAGAAGCAGTTAGGACCGAGATTAACCAATTATTAAAGGATGATATCATTGAGTGCAGTCAGTCACCTTATACTAGCCCTATTGTAGCTATAAAAAAGAAGAATGGGAAGGTGAGACTTTGCCTAGATGCTAGGGAGATTAATAAACACCTGATTAATGACGGAACATCTCCTGGCGAAATAGAGGAAATTTTAAAGAAGTTCCATGGCACACAATTTATTAGTTCATGGGACACCGTCTGCGGATACTGGCAGGTGGAATTGCACCCCCACAGCCGAAAATATGTAGCCTTTATTTTCGAAGGGCGCAACTACCACTTCAAACGATTGCCCTTCGGACTAGTGAACTCTGTAGCAATATTTATTCAGTGTATGGACCAAGTATTAGGCCAAGAAGCGCTCCAGTTCACTACCATTTATGTAGATGATCTACTCATAACATCTACCAATTGGGAAGAACATTGTAATAGAATCAACCATGTATTAAACAAATTGTCAGAAAACAACATCACACTGAAACTTGAAAAGTCACAACTGATAGCTAAAGAAGTACAATTTTTAGGTTTCCAATTAACAGAACTTGGAATAACACCATCTAAGGAAAAAATAGAATCCATACAATTCCCCACCCCAAGAAACAAAAAACAGTTACAGTCTTTTTTAGGCCTGTGCAATTATTATCGCAAATTCCAAAATAACTATTCGGAATTAACTACAAAATTATCACCACAATTATCTTCAAAGGACAAATGGACATGGGGACCAACTCAAGACACAGTGTTCCAACAAATTAAAACCAAATTCCTGGATACCGTAATGCTACGTCACCCAGACTTCAATAAACCTTTTTACCTAAATTGTGACGTAAATGACATCAGTTTAGGGTCGACACTATACCAAGAGGATGGAGATGGGAACCATCTGGTTATAAGCTTCGCTAGTAGAACACTGAACAAATGCGAACGGAATTACAATGTGACAGAAAAAGAGCTGTTAAGTGTTGTATTTGCCTGCGGAAAATTCCGGACCTATATTTTAGGATATCCAATAACAGTACGGACAGACCACAAGTCCATATCCTTCCTAAAGAACTGTAAATTAAGCCATGGTCGTTTAACAAGATGGACCCTAGTCTTACAAGAATATAACATCAGTTGGGAGTACATTCCACGCAAAAAGAATATAGCAGCAGACGTATTGTCACGCATAAACATAACCAATCAGACCTATGAAGGAGAGAAGGAGACGATTGCAAAAGTCTATCACATCATTAAGAGTTGATCAGACTTAGAAGAAATAGCTAAAGAAATAGAAAAACACCAGAAGCAAGACAGCAAATTAATGCTAATCCATCAAAGACTAAGTGCACAAGACAGTAGAATAATACAATACTATTGTTTGCACCACAAGTTGTTATTCATTAAGACAAAATACCATAACAATACCTGGAAATTGGTAATACCCAAAACATTAGAAAAAGAGATCATAACGGATTTGTTTCTGTGTCAATTATGAGCTTTGTTAGTGTTTGGTTGTTATGTTTGTAATGTATGTTATGTTTTAGGCCTTTATCAAGGAGTGTTTGTTCGTTTTTTGTGAGTGTGACGTTCGTGAGGTTTACTGTACGTAACTGTAGGTTTACTCACGAACGTCACACTCACAAAAAACGAACAAACACTCCTTGATAAAGGCCTAAAACATAACATACATTACAAACATAACAACCAAACACTAACAAAGCTCATAATTGACACAGAAACAAATATACAAAACACAGCACCAGAACATCAAGACACATTAAGACATAATATAAACAACACAATAGGAGTACATAAGACACCAGACAACAACAACCACAACTCAGAAATACACACAGCCATCAAACTGAGGGAAAAGGCACACAAACACAACATCACATTTGTAAAAGCTGACAAAGGCAACACGACTGTAATTATCCCCACAGACAACCTACACAAAAAAGTACAAGACTTCATAGAACAGAACAACATCACAGAACTAAAACACGACCCCACCGACAGATACCAAAACTCAGTAAAACAAATAGTCAACAAAGCCAAACACATTATGACACATAAACAAAAGCCCTACATGAAACAAATCCGACCATCAGCACCTACACTCCAAGCGCTTCCCAAAATCCATAAAGAAGACATTCCGATCCGCCCCATTATCAACTACCGTAATGCCCCTGCACACAAACTGGCAAAATATCTAGACAAAATTATTAGACAACACACACAAATAGACAACAACATTGCAGTAAAAAACAACACTGACCTAGTAACAAAAATAAAAGACATACACATCCCCCATAACGCCACATTAGCCTCCTTTGACATTAAAAACCTGTACACAAACATCCCCATCTCTGAAACAATCACCATCCTACAAAACAAACTCAAACAGAACAACACACCAGACGAACTTATCAATGAAATAACAGAAACTCTGAACATTATCACAAAACAAAACTACTTTACTTATAACAATAAATACTACACACAGAACGATGGCCTACCCATGGGCTCCCCCATATCCAGCATTCTAGCAGAAGTCTTCCTCCAACACTTAGAAAAAACAAAAATACTCACAAACAATGACAGACACTCGCATAAAATACTATATTGGCACAGATACGTTGATGACATTCTAATACTATACAGGGGAAACAAAAGACAATGTGAACAGTTACTAACGCACATAAACAAAATACATAAAAACATAACCTTCACTGCCGAATACGAACACAACAATACCATAAACTTCTTAGACCTCTCCATCACAAAACTAGAACACAGGCACAAATTCAGTATATACAGAAAACCAACTACAACTGACACACTAATACACAACACCTCCAATCACCCAATACAACACAAACTAGCTGCTTTTAGAACCATGATACATAGACTTAACAACATCCCCTTAGATGAAATAGACTACAAAGACGAACTAAACACGATAAAATATCTAGCAGAATCTAACGGTTATGACAGAACAATAGTCAGTAAACTCCTACACAAAACACAAAACAAACAACAGACAAAGACAGAAAACAACAAATTCATAACACTAACATACATCAACAAACAAACAGAAAAAATTGCCCACAAATTCAAAAAAGCAGGATACAGAATCGCTTACAAAACTACTAACAAAACAGAACACACACTATCAAAATGCATGCCCAAAGCACAAAACAAATTCGATCTACCCGGTGTATATAAACTAAATTGTTCAAATTGCAGTAAATTCTACATAGGCCAGACAGGACGTAGCTTCAAACAGAGATACATTGAACACACAAAAGCACTCCACACCACTACAGAATCTACCTTCGCAAACCACCTCATTGAAGCAAACCACACATATAAAAACATCGACAATAACATGAACATACTACACGTACACACAAAAGGCCGAAAACTAGACACTCTAGAACAATTAGAAATATACAAACACACAAAAACAAATAAAAACGACATCCTAAACGAACAGACACAATTCAAATCGCACGCATTATTCGAACACATCTCACCACACACACACAGCTTCAATCTTTCGAAACACTTTCTCGTCGCCAACAACAAGACGAGCAGCGCTACTAACGACAGCCTCTGATGAAGCCTTCTATAGGTGAAAGCTGGTTTAGGCTGTAAGGTAAAACTTTACGTTTTACTTATAAAAAACTTTGTGTTCCGAGTCGTCAATATTATAGTGATATTTAGTTAAGTAACGGACACGTCATGGACAACGAAATCCAAGAATTTACCTCATAATAATTTTTGACCATTACACAAAATTCACGAAGTTATATCCAATAAATCGTGCCACAACAAATAAGATACTTAATATTATTATACAAAGCTATATACCTGAAGTGGGGAGTCCGAAAACTATCATAACGGATCATGGTACCCAGTTCAAAGGTAAAAGATGGAAGGACACACTGCTGGATCATGGGGTGAAAACATATAAAACCTCAGTATACCATCCCAGCAGTAACCCGTCCGAAAGAGTGCTGAGAGAAGTTGGGAGAATTCTCAGGACATATTGTTCCAACCAGCAAAGGAAGTGGAGTGAGTATATATCAGCAACAGAAGACTTCATAAATCTAGCTCACCACCAATCCATAGAAACTACACCTTATAATGCCATGTTTGAGAAACCTCCACCACGAGAAATTTGTGACATTATTAATTTTCCACAAAGCCAAGAGTACCAATTCGACAAAATCCAATTCCATAATAAAATTGTCGAGAAAATAGAACAAAGAATAAGAAAGTACCAAAACAAGGCACCATCGAAAATCATACAGTACCATGTAGGTGAACAAATACTACTAAGAAATAGAGAATTACCCAGTACAATGGAGGGTATCACTAAGAAACTGCTATTACTGTATACAGGTCCGTATACAATAACAAAGAACAATCAGAACAATACTTATGAAATTTCTGACCCAATAAGTAAGAAAATCAAGGGTACATTTAACCAAGCATCCTTGAAAAAATATTATGTATAATGAAAACTATCTAAAAGGTAAAATATCATAATGTCTACAGTATCAAGATGTACAATGCTCTAAACAGAGATAAATGAAGTGACTCCAAGAAAATGTAATTGACCCATAATGAGCCCAATAGAATGGTGACAGTATAAAAACCCCAAACAACTGACATATATTAGAATGGTGACACTAGTGAATAAACCTAATATACCATAATACTCTAATACTCCAATATTAATTTCAATAAATGAAATTATCATCCAGAATAAGTGATTTAAAATATCTATCACTTGAAGGAGTAGAGAAGCAAACCACCAAAGCGAGTAATATAAGAGAAGGCTATTATAAAGTAAAGAAAAGAAAAGAAAAATGTTTATCAAACGAATATTGTAAACCCCCTGATAACCCAAGAAGATAACGAACAATGTGTTAAAAACCCAATGCATAAACAGTGTTAAAAGTGAACTATGGTGAAACTAAAGAAGAATTTAAGAACCAACTGCATAATTATATAGTGATAAATTTAAGTGTGTAATTTAAAAAACAATGAAACAACCAAAACAACTTACAACCTAGTGTTGATGAATAGCAGCAAAGCTGATAATAATATAACAAATATGTCAAGTTATAAAATAATGACCTGTGAAGAGAAGTATGTTAGATAAAATAATAAAGCATGAACAGTGATAATAATGAAACCTCTAATCCTTTGAATATTATGTTGAATATAATGTCTTATATTGAAAAATAAATGATATACAGTAAACCCTCGATTTAACGGACTAATTGGGGCTGAGGGGTGTCCGTTAAATTGAAAGTCCGTTAAATCGCAAATTTTGTTTTTTGAGGATATATTTAAGTCAAATAGACCTATAACACTTGAAATTTTAATACTATTAATATCATGCAAATACCGTATTGTTCCGAATACAAGCCGCACTTTTTCTCCTAAAAACATGGTCGCTAATTTGGCCTGCGTCTTGCATTCGCGCGCTAACGAAATTCGAAGTTATACCTGACTTCTGGCGGGACGAACGCTTTTGGTATCTATGAGTTGTTTACTACGTAAGCAACAGCAGTTTGCCTGGCTGTTGTTAACTCTGGCATTATGATTTATGACTGCAACCGTACGTTTTAACAGCAAACTGAACAAAGAATAGGAAGAAAAAGTGTAAGTGCGTGCGCACGCGCGCGTGCTCGCACCCTTCTGTAGGCAGCAAGACAAAGGATGAGTAGAGAATAATGCTTTGTCTAAATAACGGGTAAACTGCCAGTGTGGTTTTCTATTGTAACAGCGACAACATCGCTTATCTGTATTTTAATACGTACTATTAATATCATGCAAATACAATGTTATGTACACACCTTTATTTATTCTGGATAAAAGCATCAAGAGTCAGTTGTTTTCCACTAGAATGTTGCTTCTTTATTATTAAAGATCTAAACTGTCTAAAATGGTCATAATAAGCACACACTTCCGGATCTGAAGACTCCCCAATGTACGCGATAATTTCATCCATGCTGTTTCTTATCGCTGATAATTTAGGGCCTCCTGTAACAGATGTTTCTTCATCGTTGTCATCGTCATCATCTCCATCTTCCCACATGTTAATCTATTTGTGATGCCATGTCATTTACGAAAACGCCAAAGCCAGCCATCACTCGCCTGAAATTGGATACCAATATGTTTCGCCAGTTTATCAGCAGCAGCCCGCAACTCCACACTACGAACAATGACGCCACTAGAACGTTGTTGAATAAACCACTTGTACACAGCATCCTCTAATTGTTTGTGTTTGGCTAAGTTAATGTGTTTTCTTTCTCCCTCATTCTTCGAACTATCAACACTGTACTTTAGCGAAAACTGAATAAGTTTATCTTTATTCTTTCGAATGTCTGAAACGGTTTGTTTCTTTACACCGTACACTTCACAAACATGTGCAACAGACGCGCCACCTTCAAGTTTACTTATTAGTTCAAGCTTTTGCTTTATACTCAAGTTCACACGTTTTTTCGTAACACCAGACATACTTATGCTGTAATTCACTAATAAAGTAATGGACCTTGCTGTAACAACGCAAGTATAAACTCGTTAAGACTCTCTATTTAACATGTGCAAGGTTCGTACTAAGAAACACATGTAGTGTACACGCTGTGTTCTCTGAATAAACTGATGCGACGCTGTATGAATGTGAACTGCGCGTGCATACGAATTATCATGAAGATAGCCGAATATTCAAGAGTGAAAATGCGTTGCTATGGTTATGAACTACCACCAAATTTAAATCACAACCATGGACTTCGAAACTTAATCGTGATTTTTTCGTCTCAAAATTTTTTTTTAACATGATAATGTTTTTAGGCTGGGGTCATTCCACAAAATGCGTGATGCAAAATGTGTAACGTCATCGAAAAATGTAATGCTCCAGGTGATGTTAGTAATAAATAAATTTGGTCACAGTGAAATAAGATGCATATCAGTGTATATTGTTCAGTGTTAGTCGTCGTGATGTCTTCCACTGAACGTGTACGACGCCTGCGTCAACGACAACACAAGGAGGGGATCGTGAAGAATTAAATGAATTCTTATCTGCGTTCTCATCAAATACAATTGGAGATGAGAAAATTTGCGTTTCAAAACAAGAAACGAAAGAATGCTGCGATAGCCAAGCAATATCGCCAGAACAGGAGAGTCTGCAGTTTATGCACATTATACGTTTCAAAAGCCTAAAAACATCATGCTTTTTTTTTGTCTGTTAAATCCGAAGTCCGTTAAATCGAGGTCCGTTAAATCGAGGGTTTACTGTATTATGTTTTATTATGTTGTGATAGTGCAACTGTTGTTATGTGCAACTTTTTATTGTCCCAGTCAGAGATGAAGATTCCTCTGATTCTGTGGGTGTATAGTTGAGGAACGGCGGAGAATGGATGCCAAATAGAGCCCCTCTGACTCTGAACCCGCTATAAATGTTAGGGAATTGTAATATGTCAAGGATTGAATAAACCACTGTGAGGTGAATGAAAGAACCAAGGAATTTGTCACAAGAATCAAGATGTGTTTAATGTAAAGAAAAAATGTACAGTATTATTGAAAAACAGGGAAATTGTTAATTTAAGAACTAAGATATGATATAACTAAATGACTAAGAGTATAAAAATCTTGAACAATACTAGTGAGCTGAAAGTAATACTAGCAGCGAACTCAGTCTAGAGCAACACACCAACAGACTATTGAACTTAATGCAGATAGAAGAAGTAATATTATGATTAAACAAAATAAAGTGATAATTTCTTCAAACTATAAAACTTTTCTCAAATTATCAATTTTGAGAGGGGAGTATATGTAACACCACAAAATCTTACATAACCAAAACACACACCAGAAGGGTAAAATATGACACTAAAGTTATAAAGTGAATAATTGTAATGAATGTAACAAAGAAGAGAAGGGACCAGCATAGAAGAAAGAAGAGGAGGGATCCCAAGAAGCAGTGATGAATACACTGCATGACACTACAACTTAAACATTATGATTGACTATGACCAATGGACATGCAAAGTTCACAAATAAGCTGTCAAGCGAACCAGTTCATGACATTAATGTGTAGAGTCATGTAATTAGAAACTGAATAACCAATGACTTTAATAAAGCAATAACAATAACAGCATTTTGGCTGAAAATAGAAGAACAATGATATATAAATAACAAAGACTACTACTATACTAGCTGTAGCCACAAAGCTATAAAAAGACTAGCTTTACCAACAAAGATGTAACAATATAGAGTAAAGATATTATAAACGGAAGCCTTATGTGTATAAGCAACTTCCTAATTAAATAAAATGTAATTAGAAATAATAATTAACAGGGAATAAACCTGGTTCCATAACTGTATCTAGACCCTGCATAAACGAATCTATGTCTGTAAAATAATAGGGAAACAGGACCCCTAATGAACATTAAATTTACAGAACAGTAAATATGACGAATAAGGTGTGAAATACCACCACTCAATTAATATTGTATGCCTTTAAAATGAGTAGGCCATGTAAAAATGTATTTAGAGAATAAGGAATTGTCAGAATAATGTATTATTATAATTATACTAGGATTTAATATTGTTCAGCTGTAAACAGCTTTTAATTGTAATAATGTATGTAATTTTATTCATGTAGTAACGTTCAAAAGAGAACACAGATGTAAATAACCAAATGTAAAAGATAGGAAAATAGTCGCATTTTGCATTGTTAGCAGACGACAGTAAGAAACCATGTTTCAAAACACTAGTTTTATGTATTGTCAGTGAAAACTAGGTTCAAACCGGCATTGAGCCACATCAAAATAAAGAGCAGAAAATAATCTTTAATTTGATGATAACACCTTAGAGATTGGAATTGTAATAATTTAATAATGAGTGTTAGCATCATTTTTTAACCAGATTTAAGAAATTGTCAGTGAATACGAACAATAACGACAATCGGGTACAGAAAGCGCGCCGGTGGCGGCTAACAAAAACATTACGTCACTGTAACGGAATTTTGTACCAATCACAAAAGAGTTTACTGAGCGAAATTTGTTCCTAAACGCGATCGAGAAGAGGGGTATATAATTAGAGGGACGCCAAAAATTTTGCATTCGCTTCCTTCTTCACGAGCTAACAAGTTACGGCTCGGCGATGTCTTATATTTTAATAATCTACTACAACACAATAGTAGTAAATACTTTAAATTTTATCAAAATGATTATTGGAAAGGCGATTCATCGTATAAGAGTGCATCGAAAGTTAATAGTGAATCTTTTTAAACAGTGCGTGTATTCGGAACGAGCAAATTTAACTTAACCTGTAAAGTCAACAACCCATTATCAGTAAGAAGAGGGTTATTTCTCGTTTCCAGTTGCGATTAAAGTGCAGTGTATTAGCGATCAATATAATCCGATCATTAAGGTGTTTATTTTTAATCTATAAAGATTAAAAAGCAAGGTAGTACAGTGACCAATTTTATTGTTTATCTGTCTTCCACTGATCGTAACTATTTACACATTTGTACTGACGCAAAAACAATCAAACAATTAATAGCGAACACTGTATCCATTTATTTAGAGGATTTAATAATCCGACGTAAGAATATATGTGTTAGAATTAGTTATTACGATATTAATTAAGATATAAACTGACGAAATTCTCGTTAACTAAACATATAATTGCAAGTTTATAAAGAGGCCAAAAATGAACTACTGTCATAGTAGTATCTACTAAAAGCAATTAATTTCGTTCTATTTTGTATTTTCAAGAACTTACCCTTGAGGTACCTAGTTAATTAAGATTAAAATTTTGTTAATGAACATAAGAATTTTTTTAGATTGTGCTTAACTGAGCTAGACCAGATAGCAGACGGATGACTTACCATCCGAATTGTATTAGTGTAAAAAATGTATTTTTATTCAATCTGATTTTAGAGGGTATAATAAACCCATAATGTTATACAGCATAACCTTTGTGTTCAATTATTTCAATTATTTCAATTTAGATAAGTAAACCTCAGCATAGCATACACTGAGGTACATTTGAAACAAAAATTTTTCAATACACTATTCGAATCATTTTAAATGCCCTAAGCATTTAAACAACCATAAAAAGTGAACATACACAATTTTAAAATTAGAAATTTGTTTTTTATGGGAACTTTTCTCAAAGAAAACCCATATGGCGCCACATAATATTCAAGGTACTATAAAACCTTGCTTATAAAGTATAAACTGGTCAAAAGGGAAACTTGACAGTTTATTCAGTGGCGGTGAACGTCGGAACATCAAGTACAACAACCAGGTACGTGAAAAGTGTTCTTTATGTTAATTTATTTGTCCAGACAACACTTGACCCTGACCTACACTGACGACATTTTTCCACAGAAGAGGAGTTCGACTTCAAATTCGACGCTACCGTTACATTCATTAACAGACCAGAAAATTATTATTTTATCCATAACAAATTATCACACGATAATTAAATCACATTTATCAATTATTATAAAAAATAATTACTGCATGTAATACAAGAGACTCCATTAAACAATTAAACTATAAATCTATATAAATTATATCGAATTGAATAACACGGGATAAACGTTATATTACAATATGTACTACGTTATCGGCAACAAAGAAGTAGTTCTTTGTTAAAACTCCTTCCCGGGTTGTTTAGCCGTAGTCCAATGTTTTCTGCAAAACCAGACTTTTCAGCAGTGCCATCGACTACTATCATCAGTGAAAATCGAGTGCAAACGTGAGGTGGTATATGTTAGTGACCACAGTACTGTGGTTAAGGCTGAAGCAGTAAGTAGAAAGAAGTAGTATCTATGGAAATATTTCATTTCGAATATGATTTTAAATATAAATCTTACAACATGGAAGTCATGTATGGTTCTTCATACCGATATTTTATGTGTACTACGTTAAATGTGAAGTATTAAATTAAAGTGAATTAAACCACAATCTGAATATAGCCTTCATTTTTTAAATTTTCAAATTTTTTGGACGTCAGAGCCTAAAACGTTGGCGAAAGTTTTGATGATGAAGAATTATTGTGAATTTATCAAAAACGTTTGTGGCATATTAAGTTAAAGCAATTTTAGTCAACATCTGAATGTAATTTAAGTTTTAAAATTTCAAAATATTTGGACTCTAAGAACCAGTAAAGATATCACAATTTTTTTTGTTAAAAAGTGAAAATCGAACTGGGTGTCAGATTAAAAGGAATCAACCCAAATTCGAATGTTCCTAAGTGTTTGTGAATGATTATCTCCTTAGTTCAGTTTTATTATAAGAATAAAGTACCTAAATTTATAGATAAAGTGATTTGAAAATAAAGTTATATTCACCCCATAATAACAAAAATATCCATAAATAGTGAAAATAGTTTGAGGGTGGTGAATATTTTTTTAGAAATATATCGAATCTATTATAATCTAAGTGAATTCAAATAAATGATTTTAAATATAAATCTTAGAACATGGAAGTCATGTATGATTCTCCATACCGATTTTTTTATAATTACTAACAAAGAGTATGTCTTATATTTTTACTTGTAAAGTTATACTACCATAAATAATACATACAATTTAACCTTCTGTTTGGTTTCTGCAGATATCTCTTGCCACCACAGAGAAAAAAATGAAATCTCTGCCCAAATGAACTTTCTTCGCTCATCTTCCAGTAATTTCGTAACCATGTTGTTTAATATTGACCTTGTCTGACTCTGATAGTAGTCTTCAAATGTCTTCCTCCACCCTGGAAAAGAGGTATTCATAAACATATATATTCAAATAATATTTTGGACTTACATTAATCTCTTGAATTAAGATAATATTTACTAGTACAGTACTCTGTTTACTACTTTTGATGTAATCTTTAATGCTTTGCCTATTAAACCCATCATTTGACAGAACAGTAAAACTTCTGTAGACTGCCAATCCTGTTGTTTGATGGGAGATGGTTTTCAATTTGATTAAATTTGAAATCACATCTAATGTAATGGCAGCCCAACTCAAACAAATCAAAACAACAAAGAAATAATACAGACTGTTTTTATATCTTGTTGTGTTCACTTTGAAATTTCAAATAGCACATTATCTAATACTGACGCTGAAGCAGAATTGTTCTATACTTTAGATAAAAGGGAAGATATTTTTTCAGACAATTTGGATGAATCCTCAACAAAATCTGAACTAATTAAGAATTTATACACACATAATTAGTACGTATGCTCCTGATGTGACCACACGACAACAGCAAAGAATGGGATTTTATGCAGAATTACAGAATGTATTAGACAAAATATCTCAAGAGCACTACATTATAATAGAAGATGATTTAAATACATGGGTAAGAGACAATCAAATTGGTGGAGTAAAGCAGCGTTTCCATGAAACATTTAGAAATGACATGAAGACCTTCTTGTTGATTTGTATGCCCAAAATAATCTAAGGATTAATAACACATTTTCTGACCACGACTTTAAGATATGATAGACTACATAATAATGAATCATCAATTCAAGCCGTATGAGATATATGTGTGAACGTTGAACTCAGCCAACACACGCAGTGACCATGCACTATTGTTATTCAAAATAAGATTTAAGTATTGCCTACCATGTAAACAATCCATTGGCTTTAAAGAAACATTCAACACAGAATCTTTAAGTAATGAGAGCACTAGGCAGTTATATGAGAAAAGACTTAAAGAAATAAATGAACAAATCCAATAGACGGCACTGAAGATATGGAAGAGGAATGGAGAAAGATAAAATCCAACATATTGCACATCGCAGAAGATGCAGTTGGAAAAAGGACAATATTCATGTTATCAAGTGGCAGGAAGAAAATACTATGGTATATAGAATTTAAGGAAACAGTGAAAGGAAGGAAAAAGCATTCTTAAAAACCAAAACAACAAACTCTCCAGAGGATAGAGAACTGTACAGACAAAACAAGAACATGGCATCTGGAAAATCAAAGAATCATACTGAGAATGACTAACAAAGGAAGTGGAGCCCAGAATAAAATATTACCAATGCTTAGAAATAGGAAAGCCTAAGTTAGTGAGGCCATTAAAATCAGTGCTGCAAAAATAAACCATTGTGAAAATTATTTTCAGGAACTGTATCAAAATGAGGAGCAAGAAGGAGAATCTCTAACACCAGGAAATTATGATGTAGATGTTAAAATCACAACCGAAGATGTGAATGATACATTAAAACACTGAAGAATAGAAAAGCTCGTGGTTGTGATAGAATAGTAAAGAAATTGTAAAGCATCTCTTGTAAAGCAGTTGACAATATTCTTTAATGACATAATTGATGGTGGTAAAATACTGAGAGAATGGAAAACCAGCATAATTATACCAATTTTTAAAAATGGGCAAAACAGTATCCTGAGAATTATCAAGGTATCGTACTTTTAAAAAAACATAAAAAATTATTGACGAAAATAATATTGCAGAACTATTACTAAACACTACAGACAATTTACACAAAGACACAACTTCAGAAATGCAAATAGGTAATAAGTTAGAGAGGTATAGGTAGAATCAAGTGCATAGGTGGAATCCAACAAGGGAATTCACTCAGCCCAGCTATGTTTAATGTAATAATGGATAACCTTATTGACACCATCAAGACAGTAAGTGGGTACAAAATGAATTAACAGCAAATACCTATCAAGTGCTATGCAGACTATGGAGTACTCATAGTGGATCCGAAGATAATTACCAGAGACTTCTTCATAAATTCATAATAAGAGCAACAAAGTTAACACGACAGGCTCAACAGATAAGATCAAGTTAATGATAATTTCAAAATATCCCATTTGATATAGCCTAAACTGGAAATTGGAAAGAAAGTTATAAAGCAGGTCATGGACTTTCAATATTTTGGGACGGACGTCTCTAGTGACCGAAACACATACGAGTAAGCAAGAAGACAGAGTAAAGTACTTAATTTTGATAAATAAAATATCCTGATAAGAAGATCATAATAATCCACCGTAGAAACGTAGATGAAATATTTATAAATGAAGAGGCTAGTTGAACGGGGTGGGGGTAATTTTCTATAAATGAAAATTATAGTTGAAGGGGGAGGGGATAATTTTTTATGTGTACTACGTTATCAGCAACAAAGTAGTAGTTTGTTGTTAAAATTCCTTCCCGGCTGTTTGGCTTAGTCCAATGTTTTCTGCAAAACCAGACGTTTCAGCAGTGCCATCGACTTCCATCATCAATGAAAATCGAGTGCGATAACGTTAGTGACCACAGTACTGTGGTTAAGGCTGAAGCAGTAAGTAGAAAGAAGTAGTTTCTATTGAAATGTTTTATTTCGAAAATGATTTTAAATATAAATCTTAGAATATGGAAGTCATGTATGGCTCTCCATACTGATATTTTTAATAAAATTTTGTTATACAATAGATCAACCCATATAGAAGATGCTACCCAAAAGTTCGGGGAATTTGAATGCCGCGCACGAACTGTTTGTGGTATGACCTGCTGCCGCTAGAGTGTGTGAATAGTACCCTTTGTGAATTAGTGTGCCAACAGTTGTGACGGTGAGAGGCCGTGTTCTTGAGTTTTGTGCATTTTGTAACATTGTGTTTTAGTGTTGTGGCGATTTTATAAATGGCAGATTTTACAGAGCAAAGAACTTCCATCAAATTAAAACTAAAAAAAAAACTGTTTCAGAAACCCACCGCGTGCTTGTGGAAGCATTTGGTGACAATGCTATGAGTGAAAGTAAAACTTTTTTGTGGTACAAATGCTTTAAGGATGGACGACAGTCTGTTGACGATGATGAGCGTTCAGGATGACCATCGACAAGCACAACACCGGAAAAAATCCCGAAAGTGCGAGAGGCAATTGTTACAGATCGTAGACAAACAATCCATGATGTTTGCGGGATCGTAGGAATGCCATACGGGTCCGTGCAACGTATCTTGTCAGACATTTTGTGCACGAGACGCATTGCTGCAAAGTTTATACCGAGACTGCTGAGCAGCGACCAAAAAGAACATAGCGTGGCTGTCTGCACTGAATTGAAAATTGCAGCAAGAGATGACCCCCGACTTCAATGTCATAACCGTTGATGAGTCATGGCTTTACGGTTATGACCCTGAGACTAAGCAGCAGTCATCGCAACGTGAAGTCCATGTTGATTGTTTTATTTTTTTGACATCAAAGGGAATTATCCACAAGGAATTTGTCCCCCATGGTCAAACAGTCAATGGGAAGTTTTATTGTGAAGTTTTGAAGGGGCTACGTGAAAGCATTAGGCGCAAACGTCCGGAAAAGTGGATGAACAACAGCTGGGTTCTCCACCACGACAATGCGCACGCCCACACATTGTTAGCTGTTCAGCATTTTTTGCTTCCAAAAACACGGTTGTAATGTTAATTACTAATTTAAATTTTTTTGTTTACCTTAGTTGACAAACAAACAGATATTTTTACCTCCGCATTTCGGATGCCATCATGCATTACTGCCAACTGTAACAAAAATTTTACTTACATGGGTTCGGTTAGATGAACTGTAGAACAGAATGGTTATTTCAATAAAACAAACTGATTACTTGTATAAATCTTTTGATCTCTTTTATTATGCATTTAAATTCAAATTCATTTTTATTACAAAAACAGAACAATTTAAAGTCATTCGACTCCCATCATTAACCAAAAAATATTCCTTCCCCTCTCTTATTTCTGACATGATTTTTTAACGATAAAACAATAACAATGATTACATGATTTCATACACTGATAGTACCTAAATTCAAAATAGAAATAATTAAAACACAGAAATAGTTAAATTTTATGCAAACCAGCGCTTCATTCACACACACACACATATACACCCCAGGCCCTTGAGATCTCATTTTTTGGTGATTAAAAAACATTTCTTTCCATAATAAAATTTTATATTTGATTTAACATTTTTGTGATACCCCGAAGCTGTTCATTTTTTGGTGATCCGCAACTGTCCAGTCTCTTACGTGTTTTTGTTCACTCGCACATTTTTTTTCTTGTTTTCACTCTTTACACTAAAACTGTTATTTCATTTAGACTATTTTTAAATGATGTCTTTCACAAATTACATTTTTCTTATGGTATAGTTAATTATTTTGTATGGGCGTTCCGGAACTTTTGTAGTTTCAACTCAGTTTATACAAAACGGGCGAGCACACGGCCTGCGTCCACCGTCGCTAGATGTTGGATGACAACTGATCTTTTACGCCAAGTGCAGCTTGTTGGCGTCGTCCTGCAGTTAGCGGGACACTCCTCACATTCCTGCGTGATGTCGGCTGGGTTTGGCTTCTGAAGTCTTATGTTGTTTTGTTTAACATGCATAGTTCAGAGGTCAGATAGCTAAAAATCCATGCCGTTAAACTGCTGACCTTGAGTCAATTCGTGTATATTATTTTCCACAATCACATTTTCAAATAATACTTTACATTTTACCAAAATATCCCTGAGTAGGTTGGCTTGTCCCATTACAATACCCCCTCAATGAGAGGTTCTATGCCGAAGCATAAAAACTCTCATTGACACTCACATATTTCCTAAAGGGATCAGCCTAGGTATGGCGCCACAACCCCCTTTATGTTTTATTAAAATTTTAATGGGTAACTTACCCCCCTGGTCCAGTGACTGTGGCCGCACCTGAATGACCTTACTGGACTTCCCTTTCGAGATCCCAACACCGCAAGGCCAGACAGGCACTTGACGCCCCTGCTCTGACGCGCAGGCCAGCACAGGACGCCGCCACAGCATCACCAGACACTGAAACATTAGATCAAAAACCTCAAATAGTGGCCTTGTATAATACCATATCCCTAACTGATCTGGTCCCCCCTAGCTGTGCTGGTTTGCGTTAAGAAGCACTGGTTCTTTCTTAACTTCTAACATACATTGATGAATACATACTTAACCTAACATGATACATTTTAAATTTCAATACCAACATTCTGTATGCCCTTCTCTCGTTAATTCTTATCCCAAATTCAAAATATTTCCCTGATTCCAATCAGAATTTAAATAACCACTTCCCATTACATCATTACAAATATCTTCCATTACCCAAATCACATCTCTAAGTGTTTAACTCCATTACTAAAATTCCTCTTAAACATTTAAATCAATTACATAATCACAAATTATCTACTTATATATTTTTTTTTCAAAAATCGTTAATCATCTACTTAATACTCCTCAAATAAACACAAAATCATTTAGTTACATCATAAGATCAACTACACATTCTACATTGCCAACATAATTCCATTTAATCTGGTTAAATAATCATTTATAATAATTATCAACTTTATTTTCTTTCTTATTTAATAAGAACTTATTTACTAACAATTTAAAAACCTCCTTCTCCATCATTACTTAATATCCCCCCTAATGAATCCCTTAACCCCTGATACCCCGCGTTACAAAAGTGTCAGTGACCTCACGGACTTTCAGCTATCTTAGTATGACACAAACTCGCATAAATGAAGTTTCTCCTTCGCAGCATGTAACGCTGCCACCGGCCATCCATCCCTCTAGTTCCCCCCATGGCTGGACTGTAGCGCCCAGTGGCTTCCACAAGGACTGGTTCGGCTACGGTGTAAACATTATTTACCCCGTCCTTGCTTCGGCGTTATATAAAATTCGGCATTACTGGTATCCGAGGACACCAGTAATTCTACTAAAATGATTCATATGCCCTTAATACGGTCTATCACCCCATTCGGTGGTAGCCGCTGTTGCATAGTTATGGTGATTCCCCTGATTTAACCCCTGTTAATTTCTAAATTATACCAATTTCAAAGGGAACCAACCATGGTCAGTGTACAATAAATCTGCCCACAACTGGTTCTCATCCAAAACCACAGTCTGGGCTGGTAAGGCCGGGACACCCGAAAATGGGGAATCGCAGTTAAAACATACAATACATGTTTTATATCCCTACATAATCAACATAATACAACATAATAAACAATCAAATGAACATTACCATTATTACATTAAAATAAACATCTCCTCTAAAATTGCCTCAAAATTACAAACATTACAACTTTGACTTTCTATTGAACCTTTTAATAATCAAACTTTAATTATTTATCATTTATTATACAATTAGATTCTCCAAAAATGTACGTTTATTACCAACATTCATCTTATACAACAGTTCATTTATTAGCTCAACTATTTTATCAAACACATTTTAATTACTTTAATTATCAAATTGTTTTAATCACTTTAACAAAATTCACAATGACCAACTGTCAATTATTAACGTAACCTTACTACCTAAGTACATTTAACATCATTGTGAACTTTACAAAGGTATTGACTACCTTCAGATTACATTTTAACTTGATTTAAAACACTTCTACTGGCAAAACTACGCCAGCTAAAATTTTAGCGTGTTAACGCTATGAAGGTATTCTGCAGACTGGACGACATTTTGTTATAAAATCGACAGGTGGAGGGGATTAACCGTCATTAATCCTTTGTCTGACACAGATGACAGCATTGTTTCACATCATCGTGGTTACGTTTGTCGTATTGTATTATGACGTTTCAGCATTGTTGAACAGTGCAGTATGCAAATATGTGTTATTTTGTACGTACGCCCGTGACCTTGGAGTCGAGGCGAGTTGTACTGACGAATTGCGTCGTGTGTAATACATTGGGGAAAGTTAACCTAACCATTTTAAATATATGAAAATACAATAAAATTGTTTTCCCATACCAATAAATTCTTTACACGGACTTGTGTACCGTCACAAGTTAGCCAAGTAATTACCATAAACTAAAATAATTAAATGTTCATTCACTATATATCTAACCACCATCATCGAAAATTAATCTTGTTTTATTACAACACAGTTCATTTTTAATTATTTTTATTTTGTTATTATTATTATAACTATTTAATATTTTAAATTATTTCGTTATACCCACATAATAATTTACTGGATTATCCCACATTATTATTCTATCATATAACCTGTCTACATCAGTAATTCTGGTCCTGTCACTGTCAGTATTATTATCTGTCGCAATTAAGCATTTTATCATCTCCTTATTATGAGAGTCAGCTGCTATTAATATCCCAATCCTATGCACAGGTTTGTAACAATATAATGCACAGGTTATAATTATATTCACTCAATATAATTATCAACGCTATCATTATCTATTGCTGCACTATTCTCACAACAAGGTAAGTTTTTTATTTTATTCACTCTCTCAACCCTTTCTAATAATTCTGATAACTTTCATATTTATCACAATTAATAAAAGACATATAACTGTATTCTCAACATTATCATTAATTCACATAACACTTACCTTTTCTGGGTCCAGGATTCTTTTACACGAACTCACAGTCTGTAAGAGAGGTTAATGGGTTCGTTACGTAATAAACACGCTCTTTGACGATATTAATCAGCTCTGTTTATTAATCAATTTCAACATCTGTTTTAATTCTACTTTAAATTTATTTGATATTCATTTTCTTCTCAAAACTACTACTGTTTATCTCAATTACTTATTCTTTAAAAATTACAAAACATTTAGGCTGTCTTTACATGGCCAACATTCTAGTAATAAACGTAATTAAAACCTTAACGTAAATAGCTAATTAAATTACATGAAAGCAACCCAGCATCTTGCTCACACACACTAATACAGTATTTAAATTCCCCATTTAATTTGGATTGAGTGCTCTTAATAAGATTTGGAAAGTGATTATTTTATATTATACTGTTACTTGGCTGTGATGATTCTGGCCGACCACCTGCTACACTGGTTTCAAAATTTAGTCATTGGTTTCCGAATTTAGTTCTCAATTCTGATTTTGATATCACTGTCGATTAATAAATGTCCCACATTTTTCACCACTTAAAGACACATTTTTTAAGTTTTAGAAAATTTTTCTGGCTCGTGAGCCTTCTGTATTCAACCGCTGTTTTTTATATTGTTTATTTACTTTTTACTGTCACATTTTACTCCTTCAGCCGTCCGTCTACATTGCTAAATGTAATTCAATCGGACCGCGTGATAGCACAACCGCTCGCGTTAGGTGTTATTAGCCGACTGCCCTGACGCCGATGTTTTTCAAGATGGCCACAATTTCTTCAAACCCCAGCAACTTGGTCTCTCATTGCCCCAAAGGGCACCACGTCATACGCTAATTAGTTAAATGCGTCTTCCTTCCGTTATAAACTTCGGGTTCAAGATTACATACCTTCCCATGTCCTTTTGTCCTCTGAGCACATGTCGCCAAAACAACAGCACACACGCGCGCTCTTACACATTCCTCAACGCTTAATTTTTCTCATACCTAGCTCGGCCTGACACCGAGCCAAACACAGGGTGTTACACAAATCAAGCTTTTGTGATAATGTTGCCCAACCAAGTTGGCCCCAGATTATTACGATTACTATAAAATTAAAAAATAAACCCTCAGCTTTATTTGCCCCGTTACAATTCTTCATAATTTCTCCTCAACTTAAACAACTCTGTCTCTCTCACTTTCTTAAAATACCTCTCATCATAACACCATTTCACTTTTTCTCTATCATTCCACACAAACGGCATTACATCATAAAAACACCTCCTGGCTCTTCCAGGACAACTACAAAAAATTAAGGGGCTACTTGAAGACACCTCGTCTTCCACACAACCTCTGGAGGAAACTCTGTCCTCGTAAATCACTAGTGGAGCCCTTACTCCACTTAAACCACGGGGAAAACTTGCCCTTTGCCAACCTAACCTCTCGTCACACTCTCCTCACTCTCATCAACCATTGTCTCATCAATACTTTCTACTTCCACTAAAACTTCATCACCACTATCATTATTCACAACTTTACTCTTTAACACCACATTTTTAATTATATCACCATTATTCTCACCCCCACTTACCTTTTCAACTACTACTTTATTTGCACTTAAACTATCATCATTATTATTCGTAATTATCTGCCCATTATAATTATCACTTGCTTTAAAATAATCACTTACCTTATTATCTGTACCACTTTCTACCCCCACTATGGTCTCATCATTATAATCGTTAATCTCCGAAACTACCTTATCAACTATGTTACCATCAATAACCTCCCTTAGTTTATTTAAACCCTTATCCATCAGTTCCTTCCTTTCATCTAATATTGTGTTTAACTCGCCAAAACCCTTATTCATCAGTTCCTTCCTTTCATCTTGTTTTTTAAACATGTCATCTAACATTGCTTTTTGTTCAGCAAATTTAGTATTCATATTATGCATATCATCCATTGTTGTTTTTATAATATTCATCATCTCGGCTACTGTCCATTCTTTTTCTTCAGTTTCCCTTACATCAGCCATGCTTATGCAATTTTTTATATAATACCCCTTTATAAAAATTACAACCCTCCTAATACACAATAATTACACACCCAATTAAAATACCCGATATATAATAATTACAGTCCTTATCAGCATATAAATGTATACATAATAATCGTATTACAGCATAATTACATACATTACACTACCCAAACATAACCCCATAACATGTGTCTATTTATCTCTTATTTATATTTCATTTCGTTACCTTAAATAACCCCTTCTGTCGTCCAAAGTAGGCCTATGTTTATTTTAATAAGTTTTATGGAAATATCCCTGTTCGGATAGCGCCAATGTAATGTTAATTACTATTTTAAATTTTTTTACCTTAGTTGACAAACAAACAGATATTTTTACCTCCGCATTTCGGACACCATCTTGCATTACTGCCAACTGTAACAAAATTGTTTACTTACCCGGGTTAGGTTAGACGAACTGGAGAACAGAATGGTTATTTCAATAAAACAGATTGATTACTTGTATACATCTTTTGATCTCTTTTATTATGCATTTAAATTCAAATTCATTTTTATTACAAAAACAGAACAATTTAAAGTCATTCGACTCCCATCATTAACCAAAAAATATTCCTTCTCCTCTCTTATTTCTGACGTGATTTTTTAACGATAAAACAATAACAATGATTACATGATTTCATACACTGATAGTACCTAAATTAAAAATAGAAATAATTAAAACACAGAAATAGTTAAATTTTATGCAAACCAGCGCTTCATTCACACACACACACATATACACCCCAGGCCCTTGAGATCTCATTTTTTGGTGATTAAAAAACATTTCTTTCCATAATAAAATTTTATATTTGATTTAACATTTTTGTGATACCCCGAAGCTGTTCATTTTTTGGTGATCCGCAACTGTCCAGTCTCTTACGTGTTTTTGTTCACTCGCACATTTTTTTTCTTGTTTTCACTCTTTACACTAAAACTGTTATTTCATTTAGACTATTTTTAAATGATGTCTTTCACAAATTACATTTTTCTTATGGTATAGTTAATTATTTTGTATGGGCGTTCCGGAACTTTTGTAGTTTCAACTCAGTTTATACAAAACGGGCGAGCACACGGCCTGCGTCCACCGTCGCTAGATGTTGGATGACAACTGATCTTTTACGCCAAGTGCAGCTTGTTGGCGTCGTCCTGCAGTTAGCGGGACACTCCTCACATTCCTGTGTGATGTCGGCTGGGTTTGGCTTCTGAAGTCTTATGTTGTTTTGTTTAACATGCATAGTTCAGAGGTCAGATAGCTAAAAATCCATGCCGTTAAACTGCTGACCTTGAGTCAATTCGTGTATATTATTTTCCACAATCACATTTTCAAATAATACTTTACATTTTACCAAAATATCCCTGAGTAGGTTGGCTTGTCCCATTACAATACCCCCTCAATGAGAGGTTCTATGCCGAAGCATAAAAACTCTCATTGACACTCACATATTTCCTAAAGGGATCAGCCTAGGTATGGCGCCACAACCCCCTTTATGTTTTATTAAAATTTTAATGGGTAACTTACCCCCCTGGTCCAGTGACTGTGGCCGCACCTGAATGACCTTACTGGACTTCCCTTTCGAGATCCCAACACCGCAAGGCCAGACAGGCACTTGACGCCCCTGCTCTGACGCGCAGGCCAGCACAGGACGCCGCCACAGCATCACCAGACACTGAAACATTAGATCAAAAACCTCAAATAGTGGCCTTGTATAATACCATATCCCTAACTGATCTGGTCCCCCTTAGCTGTGCTGGTTTGCGTTAAGAAGCACTGGTTCTTTCTTAACTTCTAACATACATTGATGAATACATACTTAACCTAACATGATACATTTTAAATTTCAATACCAACATTCTGTATGCCCTTCTCTCGTTAATTCTTATCCCAAATTCAAAATATTTCCCTGATTCCAATCAGAATTTAAATAACCACTTCCCATTACATCATTACAAATATCTTCCATTACCCAAATCACATCTCTAAGTGTTTAACTCCATTACTAAAATTCCTCTTAAACATTTAAATCAATTACATAATCACAAATTATCTACTTATATATTTTTTTTTCAAAAATCGTTAATCATCTACTTAATACTCCTCAAATAAACACAAAATCATTTAGTTACATCATAAGATCAACTACACATTCTACATTGCCAACATAATTCCATTTAATCTGGTTAAATAATCATTTATAATAATTATCAACTTTATTTTCTTTCTTATTTAATAAGAACTTATTTACTAACAATTTAAAAACCTCCTTCTCCATCATTACTTAATATCCCCCCTAATGAATCCCTTAACCCCTGATACCCCGCGTTACAAAAGTGTCAGTGACCTCACGGACTTTCAGCTATCTTAGTATGACACAAACTCGCATAAATGAAGTTTCTCCTTCGCAGCATGTAACGCTGCCACCGGCCATCCATCCCTCTAGTTCCCCCCATGGCTGGACTGTAGCGCCCAGTGGCTTCCACAAGGACTGGTTCGGCTACGGTGTAAACATTATTTACCCCGTCCTTGCTTCGGCGTTATATAAAATTCGGCATTACTGGTATCCGAGGACACCAGTAATTCTACTAAAATGATTCATATGCCCTTAATACGGTCTATCACCCCATTCGGTGGTAGCCGCTGTTGCATAGTTATGGTGATTCCCCTGATTTAACCCCTGTTAATTTCTAAATTATACCAATTTCAAAGGGAACCAACCATGGTCAGTGTACAATAAATCTGCCCACAACTGGTTCTCATCCAAAAC
Organism: Magicicada septendecula; assembly: GCA_034769895.1. Lineage (NCBI taxonomy): Eukaryota > Metazoa > Arthropoda > Insecta > Hemiptera > Cicadidae > Magicicada > Magicicada septendecula. Next base: position 327,471,430 of record CM068367.1, read on the forward strand.
CACAGTCTGGGCTGGTAAGGCCGGGACACCCGAAAATGGGGAATCGCAGTTAAAACATACAATACATGTTTTATATCCCTACATAATCAACATAATACAACATAATAAACAATCAAATGAACATTACCATTATTACATTAAAATAAACATCTCCTCTAAAATTGCCTCAAAATTACAAACATTACAACTTTGACTTTCTATTGAACCTTTTAATAATCAAACTTTAATTATTTATCATTTATTATACAATTAGATTCTCCAAAAATGTACGTTTATTACCAACATTCATCTTATACAACAGTTCATTTATTAGCTCAACTATTTTATCAAACACATTTTAATTACTTTAATTATCAAATTGTTTTAATCACTTTAACAAAATTCACAATGACCAACTGTCAATTATTAACGTAACCTTACTACCTAAGTACATTTAACATCATTGTGAACTTTACAAAGGTATTGACTACCTTCAGATTACATTTTAACTTGATTTAAAACACTTCTACTGGCAAAACTACGCCAGCTAAAATTTTAGCGTGTTAACGCTATGAAGGTATTCTGCAGACTGGACGACATTTTGTTATAAAATCGACAGGTGGAGGGGATTAACCGTCATTAATCCTTTGTCTGACACAGATGACAGCATTGTTTCACATCATCGTGGTTACGTTTGTCGTATTGTATTATGACGTTTCAGCATTGTTGAACAGTGCAGTATGCAAATATGTGTTATTTTGTACGTACGCCCGTGACCTTGGAGTCGAGGCGAGTTGTACTGACGAATTGCGTCGTGTGTAATACATTGGGGAAAGTTAACCTAACCAATTTAATTATATGAAAATACAATAAAATTGTTTTCCCATACCAATAAATTCTTTACACGGACTTGTGTACCGTCACAAGTTAGCCAAGTAATTACCATAAACTAAAATAATTAAATGTTCATTCACTATATATCTAACCACCATCATCGAAAATTAATCTTGTTTTATTACAACACAGTTCATTTTTAATTATTTTTATTTTGTTATTATTATTATAACTATTTAATATTTTAAATTATTTCGTTATACCCACATAATAATTTACTGGATTATCCCACATTATTATTCTATCATATAACCTGTCTACATCAGTAATTCTGGTCCTGTCACTGTCAGTATTATTATCTGTCACAATTAAGCATTTTATCATCTCCTTATTATGAGAGTCAGCTGCTATTAATATCCCAATCCTATGCACAGGTTTGTAACAATATAATGCACAGGTTATAATTATATTCACTCAATATAATTATCAACGCTATCATTATCTATTGCTGCACTATTCTCACAACAAGGTAAGTTTTTTATTTTATTCACTCTCTCAACCCTTTCTAATAATTCTGATAACTTTCATATTTATCACAATTAATAAAAGACATATAACTGTATTCTCAACATTATCATTAATTCACATAACACTTACCTTTTCTGGGTCCAGGATTCTTTTACACGAACTCACAGTCTGTAAGAGAGGTTAATGGGTTCGTTACGTAATAAACACGCTCTTTGACGATATTAATCAGCTCTGTTTATTAATCAATTTCAACATCTGTTTTAATTCTACTTTAAATTTATTTGATATTCATTTCCTTCTCAAAACTACTACTGTTTATCTCAATTACTTATTCTTTAAAAATTACAAAACATTTAGGCTGTCTTTACATGGCCAACATTCTAGTAATAAACGTAATTAAAACCTTAACGTAAATAGCTAATTAAATTACATGAAAGCAACCCAGCATCTTGCTCACACACACTAATACAGTATTTAAATTCCCCATTTAATTTGGATTGAGTGCTCTTAATAAGATTTGGAAAGTGATTATTTTATATTATACTGTTACTTGGCTGTGATGATTCTGGCCGACCACCTGCTACACTGGTTTCAAAATTTAGTCATTGGTTTCCGAATTTAGTTCTCAATTCTGATTTTGATATCACTGTCGATTAATAAACGTCCCACATTTTTCACCACTTAAAGACACATTTTTTAAGTTTTAGAAAATTTTTCTGGCTCGTGAGCCTTCTGTATTCAACCGCTGTTTTTTATATTGTTTATTTACTTTTTACTGTCACATTTTACTCCTTCAGCCGTCCGTCTACATTGCTAAATGTAATTCAATCGGACCGCGTGATAGCGCAACCGCTCGCGTTAGGTGTTATTAGCCGACTGCCCTGACGCCGATGTTTTTCAAGATGGCCACAATTTCTTCAAACCCCAGCAACTTGGTCTCTCATTGCCCCAAAGGGCACCACGTCATACGCTAATTAGTTAAATGCGTCTTCCTTCCGTTATAAACTTCGGGTTCAAGATTACATACCTTCCCATGTCCTTTTGTCCTCTGAGCACATGTCGCCAAAACAACAGCACACACGCGCGCTCTTACACATTCCTCAACGCTTAATTTTTCTCATACATAGCCAAACACAGGGTGTTACACAAATCAAGCTTTTGTGATAATGTTGCCCAACCAAGTTGGCCCCAGATTATTACGATTACTATAAAATTAAAAAATAAACCCTCAGCTTTATTTGCCCCGTTACAATTCTTCATAATTTCTCCTCAACTTAAACAACTCTGTCTCTCTCACTTTCTTAAAATACCTCTCATCATAACACCATTTCACTTTTTCTCTATCATTCCACACAAACGGCATTACATCATAAAAACACCTCCTGGCTCTTCCAGGACAACTACAAAAAATTAAGGGGCTACTTGAAGACACCTCGTCTTCCACACAACCTCTGGAGGAAACTCTGTCCTCGTAAATCACTAGTGGAGCCCTTACTCCACTTAAACCACGGGGAAAACTTGCCCTTTGCCAACCTAACCTCTCGTCACACTCTCCTCACTCTCATCAACCATTGTCTTATCAATACTTTCTATTTCCACTAAAACTTCATCACCACTATCATTATTCACAACTTTACTCTTTAACACCACATTTTTAATTATATCACCATTATTCTCACCCCCACTTACCTTTTCAACTACTACTTTATTTGCACTTAAACTATCATCATTATTATTCGTAATTATCTGCCCATTATAATTATCACTTGCTTTAAAATAATCACTTACCTTATTATCTGTACCACTTTCTACCCCCACTATGGTCTCATCATTATAATCGTTAATCTCCGAAACTACCTTATCAACTATGTTACCATCAATAACCTCCCTTAGTTTATTTAAACCCTTATCCATCAGTTCCTTCCTTTCATCTAATATTGTGTTTAACTCGCCAAAACCCTTATTCATCAGTTCCTTCCTTTCATCTTGTTTTTTAAACATGTCATCTAACATTGCTTTTTGTTCAGCAAATTTAGTATTCATATTATGCATATCATCCATTGTTGTTTTTATAATATTCATCATCTCGGCTACTGTCCATTCTTTTTCTTCAGTTTCCCTTACATCAGCCATGCTTATGCAATTTTTTATATAATACCCCTTTATAAAAATTACAACCCTCCTAATACACAATAATTACACACCCAATTAAAATACCCGATATATAATAATTACAGTCCTTATCAGCATATAAATGTATACATAATAATCGTATTACAGCATAATTACATACATTACACTACCCAAACATAACCCCATAACATGTGTCTATTTATCTCTTATTTATATTTCATTTCGTTACCTTAAATAACCCCTTCTGTCGTCCAAAGTAGGCCTATGTTTATTTTAATAAGTTTTATGGAAATATCCCTGTTCGGATAGCGCCAATGTAATGTTAATTACTATTTTAAATTTTTTTACCTTAGTTGACAAACAAAGATATTTTTACCTCCGCATTTCGGACACCATCTTGCATTACTGCCAACTGTAACAAAATTGTTTACTTACCCGGGTTAGGTTAGACGAACTGGAGAACAGAATGGTTATTTCAATAAAACAAACTGATTACTTGTATACATCTTTTGATCTCTTTTATTATGCATTTAAATTCAAATTCATTTTTATTACAAAAACAGAACAATTTAAAGTCATTCGACTCCCATCATTAACCAAAAAATATTCCTTCTCCTCTCTTATTTCTGACGTGATTTTTTAACGATAAAACAATAACAATGATTACATGATTTCATACACTGATAGTACCTAAATTAAAAATAGAAATAATTAAAACACAGAAATAGTTAAATTTTATGCAAACCAGCGCTTCATTCACACACACACACATATACACCCCAGGCCCTTGAGATCTCATTTTTTGGTGATTAAAAAACATTTCTTTCCATAATAAAATTTTATATTTGATTTAACATTTTTGTGATACCCCGAAGCTGTTCATTTTTTGGTGATCCGCAACTGTCCAGTCTCTTACGTGTTTTTGTTCACTCGCACATTTTTTTTCTTGTTTTCACTCTTTACACTAAAACTGTTATTTCATTTAGACTATTTTTAAATGATGTCTTTCACAAATTACATTTTTCTTATGGTATAGTTAATTATTTTGTATGGGCGTTCCGGAACTTTTGTAGTTTCAACTCAGTTTATACAAAACGGGCGAGCACACGGCCTGCGTCCACCGTCGCTAGATGTTGGATGACAACTGATCTTTTACGCCAAGTGCAGCTTGTTGGCGTCGTCCTGCAGTTAGCGGGACACTCCTCACATTCCTGTGTGATGTCGGCTGGGTTTGGCTTCTGAAGTCTTATGTTGTTTTGTTTAACATGCATAGTTCAGAGGTCAGATAGCTAAAAATCCATGCCGTTAAACTGCTGACCTTGAGTCAATTCGTGTATATTATTTTCCACAATCACATTTTCAAATAATACTTTACATTTTACCAAAATATCCCTGAGTAGGTTGGCTTGTCCCATTACAATACCCCCTCAATGAGAGGTTCTATGCCGAAGCATAAAAACTCTCATTGACACTCACATATTTCCTAAAGGGATCAGCCTAGGTATGGCGCCACAACCCCCTTTATGTTTTATTAAAATTTTAATGGGTAACTTACCCCCCTGGTCCAGTGACTGTGGCCGCACCTGAATGACCTTACTGGACTTCCCTTTCGAGATCCCAACACCGCAAGGCCAGACAGGCACTTGACGCCCCTGCTCTGACGCGCAGGCCAGCACAGGACGCCGCCACAGCATCACCAGACACTGAAACATTAGATCAAAAACCTCAAATAGTGGCCTTGTATAATACCATATCCCTAACTGATCTGGTCCCCCTTAGCTGTGCTGGTTTGCGTTAAGAAGCACTGGTTCTTTCTTAACTTCTAACATACATTGATGAATACATACTTAACCTAACATGATACATTTTAAATTTCAATACCAACATTCTGTATGCCCTTCTCTCGTTAATTCTTATCCCAAATTCAAAATATTTCCCTGATTCCAATCAGAATTTAAATAACCACTTCCCATTACATCATTACAAATATCTTCCATTACCCAAATCACATCTCTAAGTGTTTAACTCCATTACTAAAATTCCTCTTAAACATTTAAATCAATTACATAATCACAAATTATCTACTTATATATTTTTTTTTCAAAAATCGTTAATCATCTACTTAATACTCCTCAAATAAACACAAAATCATTTAGTTACATCATAAGATCAACTACACATTCTACATTGCCAACATAATTCCATTTAATCTGGTTAAATAATCATTTATAATAATTATCAACTTTATTTTCTTTCTTATTTAATAAGAACTTATTTACTAACAATTTAAAAACCTCCTTCTCCATCATTACTTAATATCCCCCCTAATGAATCCCTTAACCCCTGATACCCCGCGTTACAAAAGTGTCAGTGACCTCACGGACTTTCAGCTATCTTAGTATGACACAAACTCGCATAAATGAAGTTTCTCCTTCGCAGCATGTAACGCTGCCACCGGCCATCCATCCCTCTAGTTCCCCCCATGGCTGGACTGTAGCGCCCAGTGGCTTCCACAAGGACTGGTTCGGCTACGGTGTAAACATTATTTACCCCGTCCTTGCTTCGGCGTTATATAAAATTCGGCATTACTGGTATCCGAGGACACCAGTAATTCTACTAAAATGATTCATATGCCCTTAATACGGTCTATCACCCCATTCGGTGGTAGCCGCTGTTGCATAGTTATGGTGATTCCCCTGATTTAACCCCTGTTAATTTCTAAATTATACCAATTTCAAAGGGAACCAACCATGGTCAGTGTACAATAAATCTGCCCACAACTGGTTCTCATCCAAAACCACAGTCTGGGCTGGTAAGGCCGGGACACCCGAAAATGGGGAATCGCAGTTAAAACATACAATACATGTTTTATATCCCTACATAATCAACATAATACAACATAATAAACAATCAAATGAACATTACCATTATTACATTAAAATAAACATCTCCTCTAAAATTGCCTCAAAATTACAAACATTACAACTTTGACTTTCTATTGAACCTTTTAATAATCAAACTTTAATTATTTATCATTTATTATACAATTAGATTCTCCAAAAATGTACGTTTATTACCAACATTCATCTTATACAACAGTTCATTTATTAGCTCAACTATTTTATCAAACACATTTTAATTACTTTAATTATCAAATTGTTTTAATCACTTTAACAAAATTCACAATGACCAACTGTCAATTATTAACGTAACCTTACTACCTAAGTACATTTAACATCATTGTGAACTTTACAAAGGTATTGACTACCTTCAGATTACATTTTAACTTGATTTAAAACACTTCTACTGGCAAAACTACGCCAGCTAAAATTTTAGCGTGTTAACGCTATGAAGGTATTCTGCAGACTGGACGACATTTTGTTATAAAATCGACAGGTGGAGGGGATTAACCGTCATTAATCCTTTGTCTGACACAGATGACAGCATTGTTTCACATCATCGTGGTTACGTTTGTCGTATTGTATTATGACGTTTCAGCATTGTTGAACAGTGCAGTATGCAAATATGTGTTATTTTGTACGTACGCCCGTGACCTTGGAGTCGAGGCGAGTTGTACTGACGAATTGCGTCGTGTGTAATACATTGGGGAAAGTTAACCTAACCATTTTAAATATATGAAAATACAATAAAATTGTTTTCCCATACCAATAAATTCTTTACACGGACTTGTGTACCGTCACAAGTTAGCCAAGTAATTACCATAAACTAAAATAATTAAATGTTCATTCACTATATATCTAACCACCATCATCGAAAATTAATCTTGTTTTATTACAACACAGTTCATTTTTAATTATTTTTATTTTGTTATTATTATTATAACTATTTAATATTTTAAATTATTTTGTTATACCCACATAATAATTTACTGGATTATCCCACATTATTATTCTATCATATAACCTGTCTACATCAGTAATTCTGGTCCTGTCACTGTCAGTATTATTATCTGTCGCAATTAAGCATTTTATCATCTCCTTATTATGAGAGTCAGCTGCTATTAATATCCCAATCCTATGCACAGGTTTGTAACAATATAATGCACAGGTTATAATTATATTCACTCAATATAATTATCAACGCTATCATTATCTATTGCTGCACTATTCTCACAACAAGGTAAGTTTTTTATTTTATTCACTCTCTCAACCCTTTCTAATAATTCTGATAACTTTCATATTTATCACAATTAATAAAAGACATATAACTGTATTCTCAACATTATCATTAATTCACATAACACTTACCTTTTCTGGGTCCAGGATTCTTTTACACGAACTCACAGTCTGTAAGAGAGGTTAATGGGTTCGTTACGTAATAAACACGCTCTTTGACGATATTAATCAGCTCTGTTTATTAATCAATTTCAACATCTGTTTTAATTCTACTTTAAATTTATTTGATATTCATTTTCTTCTCAAAACTACTACTGTTTATCTCAATTACTTATTCTTTAAAAATTACAAAACATTTAGGCTGTCTTTACATGGCCAACATTCTAGTAATAAACGTAATTAAAACCTTAACGTAAATAGCTAATTAAATTACATGAAAGCAACCCAGCATCTTGCTCACACACACTAATACAGTATTTAAATTCCCCATTTAATTTGGATTGAGTGCTCTTAATAAGATTTGGAAAGTGATTATTTTATATTATACTGTTACTTGGCTGTGATGATTCTGGCCGACCACCTGCTACACTGGTTTCAAAATTTAGTCATTGGTTTCCGAATTTAGTTCTCAATTCTGATTTTGATATCACTGTCGATTAATAAACGTCCCACATTTTTCACCACTTAAAGACACATTTTTTAAGTTTTAGAAAATTTTTCTGGCTCGTGAGCCATCTGTATTCAACCGCTGTTTTTTATATTGTTTATTTACTTTTTACTGTCACATTTTACTCCTTCAGCCGTCCGTCTACATTGCTAAATGTAATTCAATCGGACCGCGTGATAGCGCAACTGCTCGCGTTAGGTGTTATTAGCCGACTGCCCTGACGCCGATGTTTTTCAAGATGGCCACAATTTCTTCAAACCCCAGCAACTTGGTCTCTCATTGCCCCAAAGGGCACCACGTCATACGCTAATTAGTTAAATGCGTCTTCCTTCCGTTATAAACTTCGGGTTCAAGATTACATACCTTCCCATGTCCATTTGTCCTCTGAGCACATGTCGCCAAAACAACAGCACACACGCGCACTCTTACACATTCCTCAACGCTTAATTTTTCTCATACCTAGCTCGGCCTGACACCGAGCCAAACACAGGGTGTTACACAAATCAAGCTTTTGTGATAATGTTGCCCAACCAAGTTGGCCCCAGATTATTACGATTACTATAAAATTAAAAAATAAACCCTCAGCTTTATTTGCCCCGTTACAATTCTTCATAATTTCTCCTCAACTTAAACAACTCTGTCTCTCTCACTTTCTTAAAATACCTCTCATCATAACACCATTTCACTTTTTCTCTATCATTCCACACAAACGGCATTACATCATAAAAACACCTCCTGGCTCTTTCAGGACAACTACAAAAAATTAAGGGGCTACTTGAAGACACCTCGTCTTCCACACAACCTCTGGAGGAAACTCTGTCCTCGTAAATCACTAGTGGAGCCCTTACTCCACTTAAACCACGGGGAAAACTTGCCCTTTGCCAACCTAACCTCTCGTCACACTCTCCTCACTCTCATCAACCAGTCTCATCAATACTTTCTATTTCCACTAAAACTTCATCACCACTATCATTATTCACAACTTTACTCTTTAACACCACATTTTTAATTATATCACCATTATTCTCACCCCCACTTACCTTTTCAACTACTACTTTATTTGCACTTAAACTATCATCATTATTATTCATAATTATCTGCCCATTATAATTATCACTTGCTTTAAAATAATCACTTACCTTATTATCTGTACCACTTTCTACCCCCACTATGGTCTCATCATTATAATCGTTAATCTCCGAAACTACCTTTTCAACTATGTTACCATCAATAACCTCCCTTAGTTTATTTAAACCCTTATCCATCAGTTCCTTCCTTTCATCTAATATTGTGTTTAACTCGCCAAAACCCTTATTCATCAGTTCCTTCCTTTCATCTTGTTTTTTAAACATGTCATCTAACATTGCTTTTTGTTCAGCAAATTTAGTATTCATATTATGCATATCATCCATTGTTGTTTTTATAATATTCATCATCTCGGCTACTGTCCATTCTTTTTCTTCGGTTTCCCTTACATCAGCCATGCTTATGCAATTTTTTATATAATACCCCTTTATAAAAATTACAACCCTCCTAATACACAATAATTACACACCCAATTAAAATACCCGATATATAATAATTACAGTCCTTATCAGCATATAAATGTATACATAATAATCGTATTACAGCATAATTACATACATTACACTACCCAAACATAACCCCATAACATGTGTCTATTTATCTCTTATTTATATTTCATTTCGTTACCTTAAATAACCCCTTCTGTCGTCCAAAGTAGGCCTATGTTTATTTTAATAAGTTTTATGGAAATATCCCTGTTCGGATAGCGCCAATGTAATGTTAATTACTATTTTAAATTGTTTTACCTTAGTTGATAAACAAACAGATATTTTTACCTCCGCATTTCGGACACCATCTTGCATTACTGCCAACTGTAACAAAATTGTTTACTTACCCGGGTTAGGTTAGACGAACTGGAGAACAGAATGGTTATTTCAATAAAACAGATTGATTACTTGTATACATCTTTTGATCTCTTTTATTATGCATTTAAATTCAAATTCATTTTTATTACAAAAACAGAACAATTTAAAGTCATTCGACTCCCATCATTAACCAAAAAATATTCCTTCTCCTCTCTTATTTCTGACGTGATTTTTTAACGATAAAACAATAACAATGATTACATGATTTCATACACTGATAGTACCTAAATTAAAAATAGAAATAATTAAAACACAGAAATAGTTAAATTTTATGCAAACCAGCGCTTCATTCACACACACATATACACCCCAGGCCCTTGAGATCTCATTTTTTGGTGATAAAAAACATTTCTTTCCATAATAAAATTTTATATTTGATTTAAAATTTTTGTGATACCCCGAAGCTGTTCATTTTTTGGTGATCCGCAACTGTCCAGTCTCTTACGTATTTTTCTTCACTCGCACATTTTTTTTTCTTGTTTTCATTCTTTACACTAAAACTGTTATTTCATTTAGACTATTTTTAAATGTCTTTCACAATTTACATTTTTATTATGGTATAGTTACATTATTTTGTACGGGCGTTCCAGAACTTTTGTAGTTTCAACTCAGTTTATACGAAACGGGCGAGCACACGGCCCGCGTCCACCGTCGCTAGATGTTGGATGATGACTGACCTTTTACACCAAGCACAGCTTGTTGGCGTTGTCCTGCAGTTAGCGCGACACTCCTCACATTCCTGTGTGACGTCGGCTGGGTTTGGCTTCTGTAGTCTTATGTTGTTTTGTTTAACATGCATAGTTCAGAGGTCAGATGGCTAAAAATAACTACCTTCATGCCGTTAAACTGCTGACCTTGAGTCAATTCGTGTATATTATTTTCCACAATCACATTTTCAAATAATACTTTACATTTTACCAAAATATCCCTGGGTGGGTTGGCTTGTCCCGTTACACAGTAGTGATTCCCCATCCACCCTATTCGCCTGACCTCACCCTGTGTGACTTTTTCCTGTTCCCCAAAATGAAGCTTCACTTGAAAGGCCATCGTTTTGACACAATTGAGGACATCCAGGCTGAATCGCAGAAGGTGCTTCAAACGCTTACACTTGCCGACTTGCAGCGATGCATGGAATCATGGAAAAAACGCCGGGATTACTGTATTCATGCCCAAGGGGACTATTTCGAAGGAGATGGTGGAAACTAGGAGTTATGGTAAGCAATTTTAATTTTATGGGCGAATTCCCCAAACTTTTGGGTAGCACCTCGTATGTCTATAGAACAGTTCATAATTAATTGCATATAGGTGTAACTTAAGGGAGAATATAATTTATCTTACTCTACCACTATGAAATTTAGTATATAGTACAAATCCCATTTGATATTTACATTACTGAAAATTTTTTAAACACATTAAAATTTTTGTTGAAACAGTAGTATGTTTGTGATATTTTACATAGTACATGTATTTGTAATATTTTTTATAAAGCACTGGATCACAATCATTCAAACCACAACTAACTGGGATTCATTTTCACCAACAATTAGTAATCATAACAGTATAACAATTTATAGAACAATAGTATCTGTATAAGTAATAAATCAATATACCTGGATCATTATGCGAATGTGGAACTACAAAGACTTTTAACTTATTATGTGTATCCCACTGATTGGCATTATATACTACATTCCATCCTTGTTTCCACACACCGCCATCTAAATTGTCAAATTTTAGATCTTTATATACAGAGAGCATCTGAAACACACAATGAGATTTCAATTTATTTTGTCCATTACAATTATTCCAATGGGTTCGGTTATTTACAATACAAAGAAAGTTTTCTAATACAATCATATGAACAAGCTAGTTGTACCATTAGACATCAAAAAATCACTGCGGTAAAACCACACTGAATTTTGTGTACGCGGGCTCATACATTTTCATTACATTTACAGTTTTGACCATTCATTATGCAAATTATTATGATATTGGTATGATGCTTACACGGATACCATCTTTAAGTAGTGGAATAAATAAATGACCACTAGAGAATTCATTACTCTCAATCTGAATAACAGTTTCAATATACAAAAACATTCTCACATACAACACTTTTCCAAGTTCAAGACTGTCCAATATGAATTATCATAACAAATAGTTAAGTAAAATAATTAACAACTGACACAAAATACTACTGTAAAATGATGTACGCAGAATTGCAACTCCAACTAAAACCAGTCAGCCACTTCCAAAACTCTGCTTTTTTGTTCAGCTTTCATGTAGTACATAGAACGACCCAACCATTCTGTCAGACTGAGGATGAGAATGTCAAGGCATTGTCCAGGGTCTTCCAAATACCAAGTAGGCGAGATAATTCTTTGAAGACTACCAATTTTAAATTTCTCCCTCAATCCATGCGGATTTTCATATGACACCAGAAACAGAGAAGTAACACTTTTGCCACAGTGGTAACCTTCTGATTTGGAATCACATAAGCCTCCAGTCACTTGGTAAAGTAGTCTCTCATGAAGTACTGGTTTTCACTGTCTATAACTGAGAAGTGCCTGGAATGTCTACTATTGCAATCAGAAGGCCCACATTATACTACCTAATTTTGTGCTGGTTATGGTTTGTTGCCTCTTGTCTGCAGCACGTATTTCACATGTCCAACACCATTCCTCTATATCATGGTGACATTGACACCAACAGAATCTATATATAAATCTACCAAATCGTATAGATTTGTATGTGTATATATTGCGACAATACAAGCAAAGGCTGTAATGCGCATACATAATATATTATAAATATTTAAGTTAGTTTCAATAATATATAATAGACGAGCAGGTGTGAGATTGGAAGCTGGCTTTCAAGCAGGAATCAACAGGTAAACATCATGCGATTACCACTGCATGTGTGTATACAAGTAAATAATGTGTGTGCGTGAAGCCTGTCTGGTCCTGAAAGTTGCAATCTCACCCCCCCCCCCCCAGTCAATGCCAAATTAAGAAAATAATTATTTTTAAGAAAACCATAAATGTTAGTGAGAAGGTAAAAACTTCTAAAAAAATGTAAAAATCGGACACGAGTGCAGTGCGAATTTTACGTAATTCGGACACTCAATGCGAGTCCAGTGCGATTTTTAATGCATCATAATTATACTAGTAGTGTGAGCATCATGATAATTGCACATCTCATAAGTCGTTAAATGAGACACTAATTTATCGCCGTGAAATCCGTGTTAAACAGTGTGATTGGCGAAAAAGTGCAATTATGTGAAATGAGACGAGAGTGGGGGCTATCATGCGATGTTTCAAATGTCGACAGATGATTCCTGAATCGACATGTGCAGTTTTCTGGGTGGATATAAATAGAAGCCCAGGAGAGACGAACTTTCTTCTCTAACAAACCACAGTCGCGGCGGTATGCTATGCCGGTCCGAGACGCGAATTTTTTAAACTATTTTGGACGAAGTTACACAAGAAATCTAACATCAGTACGATTTTTGTAGCTGAACTTATAAAGTATTACGGTAATGTTTTTAATTTAAAGTAATAAAAACAATAATAAAAAAAGTACCGTAACGAAGAAATCGTCGGATGTCTACAAGCAGTCGCCAGCTAAGAACATCAACTCCTGACAGAGTACGAGAGCACGACTAGCAGAGGAAGGAGATGCAGAGGACTAGAGACGTTTCTATAATAACGGCTACAGATCCAGAGCAACATGTCATCATAGTCTACAGCAGCCAATGTACCATGGAGGATGAGAGACGAGAGGACGAGCAGTGAGGACAAGAGGACATCCAGGAGGATCGAACCGAAGGAATCACTGGAGGTCATGGGACAACTCTGCGGAATTTAAGGTGACGAAAAACCAATACATAATTTTCAATGAGAAAGACATTAAAAGACTCTAATAAAAAAAAGAGAAAACAAAGGCAAAACATTTTTGTACGCGTAAATAATAAGTATGTAGATAGAGATAAAATTCAATGTAATTCATATGTAATCAGAAAATTATTTAATTATTTTTCGTAATGAACATAACGTAGAGTCATTGAAATTAGAAATTAAATTATGTAAATTTTTCTTAATAAAAGCACAACGTAGAGTCATTGAAATTAATAAATTAAATGTGTTAAAATGATTGTAAAGCCATAGAAAGGTATGAAGAAAATATAGAATAAGAATGTAGTAACAATTTTTAAAGAAGCACACATTTAGACTGAGCAAGCAAGAAATCTTAATGTAATGAAGAAAAGTTTAAATACAATTAATAATATAATATCTAGAATTTAAGATATGTTTGTAATGTTGACACGAATAGTAAAGACACTTTGAAACCATCGATAATGAAAATAAGTGTTGAAGTTTAATATCCAATTAAAGCCCGTTAAATCCTCTTCAAAATGAGCTATTGCACAACTCTCTAGGACTTATAGAACTGGAATTAGAACATTTTTTAGCGCTGAGCGCATGTAAAAAAAAAGCGATCTTTTACAATTTTCAAAAAATTATAACTCAAAAACTGTACGAGATAGAATTTTATAAAAATTATATTTGAATTCAGGATGTTAAAATAGTTAGCCAAAGTTTCAACAAAATCTGAGATAGTCAATTTGAAAACTATTTTTTTTTTGGTTGATTTGATATGGAATGACCCAGAAACACTTTTTCAAGTTTATTATTTGATGTGATGGGTATCATCATTCCATCCTTTCTCTCATTATTGGTTTTAACCATTTGACATATAGTGCATGTTTTGATATTTTTAATCACTTTTCAGGTTATACTTTTAATAAACATTTCTTCTTCCAAAGCTTTGACTATTTTTAAAGCTCCCATGTGTCCGTACCTGACATGGTAGTACTTGATTAATTTATTTTCTAGAGATGTTGGAACTACTAGCTTCCAATTTCCATTATTTCCTTTGGTTTTAATGAATAACACATCTTTATGTATGCAATAAAATTTGTTAATAATTTTTTCTGATTCCATCACTCTCCTTCGTATGTTGGCTAATTTGGTATCTTGTTTCTGCTGTTGTATGATCTCATTGACTATCTCTTCCAGGTCCTTTCTATCCTTCAATATATAATACACTTTGGCGATTTTCTCCTTTTCTCCTTCAAATGTCTGATTGTCAACATTTTATTCTGGATAATACGTAAACTTATTTATTATGGTTCGATAGCTCTTCTCATTCAATTTGTCTTGGTCGTTTAATCATTTCTTGTCAATTATTCTTAAGTTTTTCCTTAAATATTATTTATGTTTTTTCTTTTGATTATTATTAATTGGTTTAATTAATTTAATGCTCCTTCCTTTCCATTTGTTTGCTTGGTCAGTAACTCGAAAATCAGTCCCATTTTTCAGTGTTCATTTGCACTTAGTTTACCCATGGTCCATGATTTCATCCTCACTTGTTGTTCGGATCACTCTGGTGTGCATAACTATTTCCGTCCTTGTGAAATAGTTCTCTGCTACCTTGTACACCAATTCTTCTAATAGCATGTGTTCATTAGTATCAATGACTGCTTCCATCACTTTATTATGTTGTTTATGCAACAAATAGGTCAATGGTATATCCATCCTATGTGCTATCACTGATTTTTGATTACACATGTCTATTTCTGGTGTACTCAGTTTTCTTATAGACCTTCTTAATTTGTTACACACTGTTTTGTTGTGAGTCCTTTCTATTTTTGGTATTTTCCATTTAAGTATATCTTTTCTTAAGTTTTTTCTCACTGATTGGTTGTTAACCCCTTCTAGAACTTCTTTTAGAGTTCTCCTACAATCTTTATAATCCATTAATTCACTAAGGTCGGTAATTGGTAAATTAAATACATTAATTAGTCCATTCTTCATCATCTCCCATTCTTCCCGTGTTTTTATTAGTTTCCTTTTACATATTTTTCCTATATATTTTGTTTTCTTAATCCTTTTAATCATTTGGTTCTTCTTTACTCCTCTACGGTTGGTTTCTATGTGCTTAATTTTCTCTTTGTTTTTGTTATTTTTATTTTCAGAAAACAATACACTTTTGTCTTCTTTATTTCTTATTTTTTCATTGATACCTTCAGAAGTGCTTTCTAGTGTTTCATTCAATTGTGCAAAACCACTATCTAATGTTTCATTAAGTTGATCTGCTTGATAATTTGTTTCTTCCCATTTCTTATTCATCCCCGTTTTTGTCTGCTTGACTTCTTCACGATACCCTATTAGTATGTATCTTAATTCTTCTCAATTCTTCTCACTGTCTTCCTTCATTTGTCCCTTCAATTCTTCCTTCAGTTCTTCATTTCTTTTTTGGATGTCCTCCGTCAATCGCTGTTGTAGGGTTTCTTGGTTCTTCCTTAAAGTATCACTGTGTTCCTCCATTTTCTTGTTTATCTGTTGCTTTAATGTCTCATTATTACCTTCGATTTTATTGTTCAGTGCCTCAATCTCTTCCCTTAGTTGTTTCCTTAAGTCTTCACTTAAAATCTCACTTTGTCTCCTGGAATTTTCATAAATTTTTTCCTCCATTTTGTCTATTTTTTCATCGAACTTTTCGTTTAATTCTTCACTGTTTCTGTCCAATTTTTCATTTAAGAATTCCCTGTCTTCCTTTCTTTGTTCTTTTGTTTCTTCCTTCATTTGGTCTATTTTTCCAATAGTTTCTTCCTTCATTTGGTCTATTTTTCCAACAGTTTCTTCCTTCTGCTTCTTAAAATTGTCATTCATACTATTCATTAATTTTAGTATGTTAGGGTCTCCTCTAACTTCTTCCTTGTCACCCGCCTGTTGTTCCTTTTCCCTGTCTTGAATTGGGTTTTCTGGTTCGTCCCCTTGGGCATCCTCTTTGATCAATTCCTCGATCATTTCCATTTCTTCGACCGGTGTTGTTTCCTGTTCTTCCTTGTCGGTGTCTTCAGTCCTCTTCTTCGGTCTACCCCTGGTGATAATCTTGTTGTCTTTTTATTTTTTCGTAACCGCCACTAGTCTTTAATTCTAGCCACACTAGTTGGTCGCCAATTTGTAACGAGTGTACTCTGTCGTACTCTTTATGTGTACGTTTATAATTATTCTGCCACACGTTGTTGGCATCAATTTGTAACGACGTGATCTTTACGACGCTACCTTCTGTATGTAATTATTCTGCCACACATTATGGACATCAATTTGTAACGTGTGGACCTTTATCGTTTCTGTAAAAGTGTGTTTTGTCGTGTGTTAGCCCCACACGTTGTAGTCGTTACTTTGTGTTTATTTCTAACAGTCGTACTTTTTCTAACTTCCCACGCTGACGATGTCCGTCGCAAACTCACGAATTACCAGTACCAATATCTCACGAGTGTAATCCTTACCTGTCCTTTAATGAGTAAATTTATTTCCCGGGTGGCGCCAAATTGTTTATGAAAACAATTAAAAAAATTAAACTGAGCGGTCGTTCTATGCGGTGATGACTAATTCAAATTACCCTCGCAACTGGTGGGCATTTGAATCTCGCTTGTAGTTCCTTGTGCTGCCGACATCTAACGCTGGCAGACAATTTTGCTCATCGCTAAAGTACACAAACTTTATAATACAATTTATAATGAAATAAAGGACGGTTATTACTACTCAGTACTAGTTTATTAACGTGAAATAGTTAATAATTATTCAGTTAGATACAAAATTATATACTGTTATTAAATAATGTTCCTCCGGCAATAAATAGACAATATCCCAAGGTTGGCTAAATTTGATTGAAACGTTTCTAAATCGACATGGCTGTCGTCAAAGTTTATTTTCTACTGTTCGTTTAATCATTGAGTCCTTTTGATTATGAAAAAATATTAATAAGATGATAATAAAGTACACTACCTTACATCAATGGTACTTATATACTATTAGAGTTAAATACAATTCGTTTTTTAAGTGTTAAAAAGTGTGTGTTAATAATTCATAATTTTTACAGAGGTTATTTTATGTTTACATACAAGTTTAGTTTTTATTATCAATCAATCCAAGATAATATCTGATTATCGGTCCAAGATTTATTATTATCTGGTAACAAGAAAGAAATTTAGTTACCAGTTTCAGAGTGAGAGTTATTTGTGTTGTGAGAAAAGTTAATTAGAATTTAGTTCGTAAATTCGGGTAGTTCAGATATACTTAACAAATCTTGTTGAATTCTGGTGAAGAGTCACTTAGTTCTTAGTTAGGTTGGGTCGATAAGATGATCAATCATCCATCATTTCTACTTTGGATTGCATCTGGCTTCTTTTTCAAATAATTTGGATAAAATAATTAATTTTGAATATTAAAATCTGGTCTATTATCTCTGTTGGATTAACTAATTCTTTATTAGACTTCTTGCATCCCATCTCGTTAAATTTTGCAGTGTTTATTATTATTTTAATTAAAAATTGGTCGAATATGGTTTGGCTTCTGTATCTCTTGATCATCAATAATGGACTAATGTTTTATAACGGAATTAAATTAAATAACGTTCCATTGTTATGGCAACTGTCTATACTCTCATTGGTTGATTACATTTATGTCTATTGTTATAATATTTGAATTTTATATCAAAATGAATAAATATTTTCTGATGGCTATTATTCTTCTGTCTTCTTATCTATGTATTAGATATTATCACAACTGTTTCTATTTTTTTTTCAAAGATCATTTTGACATCCCACAAAGCTGGGTTTGTTCATGTATTAAAGTTTTGACAAAAATGTTAATATTATATTATTACATTTCTTTCTTATTTTATGTTTTTAGTCTAACTCTGACATCTTAACATGGTTCACTAATTGTACTTAATGAGTTACTTGCCCTGAATTTTCTAACACAATAGTTAATTTCTTACAATTTGTCTATTTTGGATTTATACAGTTAGGCATTTTATAGGCCTAAATAGTAATTGGCTATATCTTCTTATTTTACACAAATTAAAGATTATTTTTTATTTACATATGTTTTGCTTGGTGTCACTTATGACTTATTTACATTTTGAATTAATTTGGGCTGTTTTACAATACTTGAATGTTCTTTATTAATTTACAAAATCATTGCTTGTCTGTTATTGTCTTATTTCTTTTTCTGTCTTTACTCTAATGATTAATATTATGTTTGTACAATTTATCTCCTTTCTTATATCTATTGCCATTTCTTATAACTTGTTTATCATTTAATATCTTTATATATTAAAATTCAGTGTACGTCTGCACATGTTCTTAAAACTTTTGAACCACTTATCCGATAGAGCTCATATTCGCATCATATGTTCGTTAGGTTCAGAGTAAGGTTTACATGTGCCAAGTGTGAGGTTGGCCCGAAGGGGGGGGGGGGTAAAAATTGGAAAAAATGAAATTGGGGTATAAAATTAAAGGGAATTTCCATGCAAGTAACAATTTTACATGCATGTATGCACTATTGAAAATTTTTGGGCAGTTAGGGGTGTCAGTTTGGCCAAGGGGGGGTAAAAATTGAAAAAATGAAAATACAGCATATGGGGTATTGAATTAAAGGGAATTTCGATGGAAGTAACAATTTTACATGCATGTATGCACTATTGAAAATTTTTGGGCCCTTGGGCTTAATAAATGTGCGGTTTGAGGGGGGTTGTCAAAAATGGAAAATATGAAAAACGGCAGGACCGATTTCAACCAACTTGCCAGAAATATTTTATGCAACGGGAGAAGCAACAATAGGATAGGTGTTTTGGTCCACGTTGGGAGGTGGGGTGAAAAACACAGTGATTAAAAAACACAGTGGTAAATATAATACTGTATTTACATTTTGTTTAGTGGTGAATATAATACTCTATTTACATTTTGTTTAGGAATGCGCTGCAAACAACAAATCAATTACCGGCAATTCAATATAAACTCAATGGTAGGTTCTATTTACATTCTGTTTAGGAATGTGCTGCAAACAACAAATCAATTAAAGGAAATTCAATATAACCGCAATGCTACGTGTTGTATTTATAAAACTGTTCCAATTAAAACGTTTTATTTTCATATATACATTTGTCAAATTTGTGATAGAAAAATGCCAAGAAGAGGGCGAGCAAACATCGGTCGAAAATCACAACATGCTCAAAACGAGCAGGCGCGATGACAAAGAAGAACGGAGGAACAACACTCGCAGGAGAATGAAAATATTAGGAATTTAAATGTACGTTCACGCGCACAAGAAAGTGGAGAGCAGCGCAGTCAACGTTTAGAAGCAGACAGATTACGACACAGACAGGCACGTCAACGTTTAACTAATGAAAACAGAGGCCTTCATCTATTAGCAGAACGACAACGAATTCAAGTACGACGGGCATTAATAGCAGCATCATTTAACCGCCTTGCATTTGAATACGATCCAGAAATTGAGTACTCATCACATTCAAAAATAATTATTGGAGATACGAATAAAGTATGTCAATTTTGTCATGCATTAAAATTTAAAAATGAAATTCCTGGAATGTGTTGCGCTGCCGGAAAAGTTGTTTTACCAGAATTGCATCCACCGCCTGAACCATTAAATTCATTACTGATAGGTGATACTGCCGATTCCAAATTGTTTCTACAAAAAATACGAAAATTCAATTCTTGCTTCTAAATGACATCACATTATATTTTTATATAAAATCATTTATATTATTACTCAATTAATATAAAAATACATGAAATAAATTTATTAATTTAAAGACAAAATGTTGTTTCTGTTAATAATAATGCTCCATGTATTTATCACTATGCTGCTTATAATATTCGTCTGTCACATGAAAACGTCCATCATCAGCCACCATCAACTTGCGCGAAGCCAAACATTCATCAATAACTGCCAATTTAGATAACATTTGACGACAGTTATACTTCTACTAATTATTATTAAATTAAAAAATAAATATCTACATCATTTTTTTTTTGCCTCAGCAAAATGAAAAAAAAAAATCAGAGGCAGGACAAAGTCTGCCGTGTCATCTAGTTACTTATAAAACATAACACAAAAATTAGGTTTATGGTCTGTTTACTTTTCAGCCATATTCCTTCTTATAAACTTAACTCTTTTAATGGAACAAATAACTATGTTCGTGAATAACATTATAACACCATTTATTCTATCTTGCTAATCATCCCTTTGAACATTTTTATTAACATAGGATGTTTTATTTATTTTGCACCCATATTATTTAGTTTATTCTTATTTAACACTATTATATTAGTTGTCTATCCATCTTTTAACATTTGCTATATATTTTTACTATTTAAACATTCATAATGATAACCTCCTTAATATCCTGGGATTTTTATCCTGAATACAACTGTACTATTAATCTACTATCAATTCTAACTATAATAACAATATTCTGGTTACTCTTAGTTTTTTGGTACCTTTCACCCTTAAACTATAGTGTTAATCACTGGTTTTGGTGTCTTTACCTATATGTTGTGTTTTATATTTACTTGTTCACTCTCACTTCTATATGAGTTCTGATTTATAATTCTGGTTGTTTATCTCTATTTTGGGTTACACTTGCACTTTGTACCATTTTACTGTACTTTAGTGTTAATAGTGGTTATTCCTTAATATTTATTTCTTTTACTCACTTCTAACACTTACACTGTTAATCACTTTCACTTCCTACCTATCTCTCACTTTTGGGTTTTTTATTGTTTTATACACAATTGATAGTTAGTCTGTTAACAATTTTATGTTTTGATTTTCTTATCATCATAGAGTTATTAATAACATATAATATCTATTACTCTGGTTAGTGTACTTTAACTGAGATTATTTTATTTTATTTTAATACTTGTTATTAGACATTTATTATTTGTTTGTGCCTTTTTCATCATTATTTGAGTTTATCCCTTCTCATTTTATTTCCTTTATTGGGTCAATCACTTGGGTTGGGTCATAGTCATTTGTCTCGTCATAGTCACTGTCTTTTCCTTAGTTTAATATAGTTAATTCATTATAGTTTTTTCTCTGGTATTGGAGCGGCTTTTTGTGTTGTAACAATATTCAACTGATTTACAATATTACCTCTCTCGACAATGTTTATTGAAATAAATTCCAGTTTAACTGTTTACACACATGCATGCATGCACACACGCACACGCACACACATGTGCGCATACACACGATACTTCATACATGTGATTTTAACCTCACAACAATTTCTTTAGGAAAATTTTTTAATATAGATATATAACGTCAACACTTATAAAGAAATGCTGATAGTTAAACTGTATCTAAATTTTTATTTTTAAACATAATTAAATTTTCTTTTTAATACTATAAATACAGTAATTCATTTATCATTTTATATACCTGTATATTGACTTCAGAGGCAGCTCTGTCATTAGATATTTTATCACAAACTACATTTTGTAACTGAGGAACATCCACAACCTGGAAACACATAAACCTGATAAATAGAAATTTTTTCATTTACAGCAGTGTGAAAATTTTGCATACATACGCACATAAGATATATTATATTTTAAAGAGGACACAGCATTTTATATTTTGATAATGTGAAACTTACTGCAGTAATCATAAGACCCACGTTTGATAGATCGGACATTTCATGTTTGTCACAATGGCCTAATGTCTGATATATTGAACTCCATTTATAATCACTAGTCGGTCATATAACAATTATTACAGGATTATTTTTGTCAAGGAGTGACATGATATATTGGTAGTAATGGTCTTCTCCCTTCCAGTATTAGGGCTGTGGCCTGTTGTGCCTACTGACTACTGACCAGAAGTCACATTCCAACACCAGAAATATGTGCATGTGTAGTGTCAAGTGTGCCTTTGCTACTTAACTAGCCCAGACCTGCTAGAACAAGACTACTAAATTATTATCCCCAGCGACAGGGGTGAGCAGGGAGGCTGAGTCATAGCCTTGAGCAGGCCAAGTCCCACACCGTAGCACAGCTTTTGAGATTGTTAGTATCAAATGATACCACTGCGCTGGATGACAACACCACACTTGTAGTATTGGTATACTGTTATTTTCAGGTGGTGTTTGGGTTTGCAATGTTTATACTGTTTGAGGTAATTTTTGTTTGTATTCATTTTAAATTACTAAACATATTTTTACAATTTTTAGTGTACTGTTAGAAGTGTTCTGAAGCTATTTCACATCTACAAGTGTTAACAACGCTGGTCCCCAACAGATTAAGAAATGATTGAATAGGCCTGTATATTTAATAGGAAATACCACATCCTTAAGTATGTGTAGGCCTATTCATTTGTTGAATAATACTGTACAAGGCTTGTTCATGGCAAAAATTTGTTTACACAATAACAAATGTATACATGGAATTAATAGTTTAGTTGATACAATTGTTTTATAAATTGAAACTCACAGTTTGATCAAAAAGTTCACTAAATTTTTGTTCACTTGGAAGGCATGTCTGTATTCATCTATATTTATTATTTGTTTGTCCTTTAAAATTAATCTGTATTGGATACCACATTTATGCCAAATTTTCCTAGTCTTCAAACAATTTCTGAATACACTTTCTGGCATAGACTTTCATCTTGCTAAGCAGGTAGATGTGGTTTATATCTTTAACTGTAATTGTGTTATTCTCTACTCACAAGTATAAACATTTAATTATTTAATTTAAATGCCCAAATAACACTCTCTGCTGACTGAATTGTAGTAAAATTCATAAGATATAGTATTATTATAAGGGAAGAAATCTTTTTAAGAATTTTTATATTTGATTGAACTTAACTAATATGACATTGAATTAGGTTCATTTGGAAGCTTCTATAGAGAAGATTGAGCCCTCTGTTTATCTATGTCATTACTATAAACCCATCCACCATCTGTTACAATTTGTTCAAGCAGTGTCAGGTCATTTTGTCTCTTTATTTATCATTTCTTCGGTACCTTCTTTTCATAAGTATTAAGAATATTTATTTTTTATACGTTTCCCCTATTATGCATTCAGTTAAGTGTTTATTGAAGCTTCATGATCTTCAAAATTATACAATCATTATTAGATAGTACATTGTACAACTCATTTTTTAAAGCAAAATTTGAAGTTTTCCTCATTAACCAAAAAAATAAATATAAAAGTTCTCTTTTTTTGGTTTTTGCTAAATACTGCTACAGGTAATTTTTAAAAAATCATAACAGAACAATCCAGGCATGCTGGTTTTTCAGTTTCCTTATATAGAAAATTTATTTACACAGTGTACCTATTGTAAGGTCACTTGGAAAAATTATTTGTTGCTTACTCATCAAGAAATGTCAGAATTATTTTGAATGGTGAAAACGCAGGTAATGCCCCACTTCTGCTCTACAAATAAAATGGGCTTCATGTTATAAACTGTCCTATACATTAAAAGAATGTCTAATTTCCATAACACCAAATTTGTAAAAATAAAAACAATTAATTATATTACAACTTTTTGATACTTGTCTGTTACTCACACTATCTACATTTTCCTGGCAGTATTTTAATTCCATTAAGATAAATCAAACTTAACTTAGAATACAACTGTAACACATCTTGGGAAAAATGTGATTTAAATTCAAACAAAATCTTTTTTTTTCACTAGTAATTTTATACAAACCACTATGTTGTATTTTGTATTGACGAGTGCTTTCGGCAGTCAAGCCATTTTCAGGTCATTTACCAACAGAGAAATATGAAACCGTTCACTTCTTATATACTTTTTACCGGACCTATCTAGCCCCGCCCCCTGACAAAGTAAAGTCTTACTTAGCTCCACCCATAGTGGGTTGTCTTATATTACCAATTTTGTAGCCGTTACAATTTACGTTTAACTTACTCTTTTTTGTTGTCTAATAAGCTGCTAAATATTTCTTCATTTTCAAATGTGGTTTTTATATTCATAAGTCGTTTTTCATCTTTATTTCTTATTTTTAATATTTCCACTTCTTCCTTTAATTTCCTTTCTCTTTCTTTACTCATCATTTTTATTATCTTATAATTTACGACTAGGTCTATGAATTCATGTCCTTCTTCTATAAAATGCCTAGCGTATAATGAATTCATCGTTAACTCTCCTTCACCCCTCCTATGTTCTTTAAATCTCTGGCAAAATTGACGACCCGTTTCGCCCAGATACACTTTTTCACATTCCCCACAACTGAGCATAATATTATAACATCACCAAATTCAGATAAATTTTGATAACAATAAGTATGTATAAAAAATGCTAAATTATATTATGTTTGAATAAATAAATTATGTGGATAGTAAAAAATAAATAAAAGGTAATTAATATGGAAGGAGGAGGTGTAATAAACTGAAAGTGAATAATAAAGAAACTCAAATAATAGACTGACAGACAAACGACATTGACCCAACCCCAGAGATTGGCCAGTTAAGAAACCAGTTAAGAAATCAAAATAAAGAAAACAAGACGGAGGGAGGAGAAGAAGAATGAAACCCAAGAGAGAACAAACCCACGAGGAAGAAAACAAAATGAAACGCATCAAGAAAACTAGACAAGTAACAAAAAATAGAGAAGGGAGAAATAATGTAACCCAAAATAATAAAGACAATGAAATTCGGTTAAGAACCAAAACTATTAATGAATGTTAGTATTGATAAAATGACCATTATAAACAGTCAGTAATATGAAACAATGTATAAAAGTACACTAACCAAAAGAGTTAGGGATATATGTAATTTGTTAACTAAGAAATACACAATATTAATAATTTTATATAGATAGTGTGTAGAGAAAGAGAATAAAATGATGAGAAATAAATGGAAGTTGAATTAGTGAAAGTGATTTATCCTAGAGTGATATAATAATAAAGAAACACTAAGTAAATTATAATGAACACTAAATAATTTAAGAAAGTGCAAGTGAAAAATAAATACAAATATTGTCTATCATAAAAATAGTAAGAGGAGAGTAGGCTAAGGTAAAGACTTAGTAAAATAACTCATGTTTTAGTTTTAAGAGTGAACAATAACATTTAACAAGTTACAATGAATAGTATTTAGGATAGAACATTTATTCAGTAAATAATGAACACTAAGTAGTGATATTCACTGTGATGACTAGGAAATAGTATTGTTATAACTTAAAGATGTATAGTAAAAGTTTAAAGGTGTGTTTCACAAGGAAAAGTAATTAGATGGTGTTAATATGGAAGGGAGAGCAAAAAGCATTAGAAAATAAGTTTGTATTAACCTTAATTAAATACCCATGTTATAAGGGGAGTTTAATGGAAAAAGTTCAATAGAGGTGAGATTGTTTAGCACCAGAACAACAAATAAGAAATAATGAATTGTATAAACTGTTATTTATGAATTGGATATGGCTGTAAGAGTCATACAGACCATAGACCTAGATGTTATATGTTATATTGGAAATGAATAGCAAATAATTAGCAAGTAAGATTGAATAACACAGTTGTTACTAACAAAGACTAAATTAAAACACATCCAGAGACATTAAACCTAATTATAAATGCAAAATAACAATTTAGGACTAAAAGAAATATATTGTGTATGAAGCCATAAAAATCCAGTAATGGCTACTTAAATGTGAAACAGGCCTAACGGTCAAACATAAACAATTACTGATTGTACAAAAATCACCATGTAATGGACAAATCCAAGGTGACTGATTCATCAAGGATGAATGGTAGTTATTATTAAAAACCAAATATTAAAGTAAAGAATTATATAAACAAAGAAATGTAATTAGTAAGTATGAAATTAATTGGAAACTTAGAAAACTTGATAAAACCCAATATTGTGGGGTACCAAAATAATCTTTGTGAGAAAATATAAATGACAGTGCATTTAGATAATAACCCCGAAGGAAGATAAGGGGAGGAAGAAAGTCCGAAGATATGGGAAGATTTGAAAGGAATTCGAAAATTGATAACAATGTACTGATGTTCAGCTCGCCCAATGAGATTAATGATGTAACCATGGAAACGACCGTTTAACGAGGTAATTACCGTTAATACAATTACTTGGAAAGTGACGCTATCGCAAGCCACATGCGAATTTTCTGTACAACACATTTTAATAGTTAAAACATCTTAAAAGCAAAACTAAGTGTAGAAATCGATAGTACAGAAGTCTGATGGATGCTGAATACCATTTCCAGAGGGAGAAGACGTTTAATTCAAGACGAAATTTCTAAATGAGTCCAAACAACTTTGAAAAAGATGCCGAAGCCTGAATAAAGAACACAGGAATAATATTGATGCCATAATCCTTCTTTCTCTACATCCCGAGTAATTCCGTACTGCAATGCTGTTAAGTATCAGTTAAATTATTTCAACTTCCAAAAAATAAACGCACTATAATATTTCTCAATGTATGTTGAATACCACTGAATCATTTTTATTCTCTTGCAAGGATTGGACCGTAAAATTAAATCACTGAAAATTTGTTAACTATAGAACTAACCTCATATTTATGTACGACTTTTAAACATCTTGTATGACACTTAAGCAAAACAATTACCACTACACATTATCCCACTTAAGGAAAAGACATTGTAAGGTTGTGTATTTTTAATATTGTAACTGCATCTGAACCTTTTAACGTGATCCAAACAACCCACAAACATCGACAGAAATATTTGTTGATCGGCGAAATAACACGCCATACTGTTTATTTGTATTCAAAAGTTGATTGTTCAGCCCTGTAAAGAGTCTTATAAAGAATTATCCGGTGCAGAATTATATATGAGCAAATTAATTACAACTTGTGTCTATAAAATATTAACTTCAAATTAATAATAAATTTATACTGTGTGTGTTAAATCATGTCTTATTTTCTTTAGCAAAGTGTATGTTTAAAAATATAATGTATAGTGAAGGTTTCCAATGCGATGTCTAGCGCTCAAGTAGCGAATCCTACAACTGCTATCTCGATTGACACAAAATTGAGAAAAGGCGGGACGGATTGAATTCGTCGCCTCGTTCAAATAGAAAAGTGATAAGGAAATAATTTTAATTGTTTTATGTAAACAATTTGGCACCACCCGGAGATTATCCACTACGTTTGAACCTCAGATCGGGAACCACGATACCTGGTCCTCAGTACGTTCGCTACGGGCCCAAACATCGTGAAGTACATCGCCGTGCGAGGACGCAGTGGTAAGAAACACAGACACCTTTTTACATTCAGACACACTGTTATATTTTACAGAGGTATACGAACGAACACGAGACACGAGTTTGGTTATAAATTGGCGTCCATCGCGGGGCTTGAACAATAGCGACCTCATCCTTTGGTTATAAATTGGCGACCAACCGGTGGAGCTTGAAAAAAGGAAGATACGAAGTTCTAGCGGCGGTCACGAAAGGAAATCAAGATGCACACAAGAGGTTTATCGAAAAAGTTGGCGAAGGAGAAAGAAATGGAAGAAAAACAAACGGAAAATCCAGAACCAGAAAAACGATTCAGCTATGCGGAATGGATGACAACATTGTTTAAAAAATTCAGCAGAGAGGTGGAATACATCGAGAAAAATACCACTGACCATGAAAGAGCACAAATGAGTCGCGCGAATGCAATGGGAACGCCAAACGACAAAATGACATTGAGAGACATTTATAATGAGATGTGGAAGTTAGACACCAAGTATAATGAAGAAGAGACTGTAGGGACAGCCCACGAAAAAGACGATAACCAAATGGAAGGAATGACTGAAGAAGATTGGGAAAAATGGGATGAAAACTGCACACAGATGAAAAACGAAAGAACAGGATTATACGCGCAGGTGACAGAGGAATATACACAGGAGGAATATGAACAATGGAGACAATCGATAAGACAACCAGAAAGACCAATACAAACAGAAAACGCAGAATTAAGGGAATGGATAAGATTCATGTTTGAACTATCCAGAGAAGATATGTGTAATTGGAGGAAGGAACATAATCGAATAGAAGAGTTCGACGGAATACCAAATAATAAAAACATGGGACAATCAAGTATTCAAAAAGCAGAAGAAACAGTCAAAGACGTGGAAGTGAAGCAACAGAAGAAAATAACAGTACTCACACAAGAAGAGGTACAGAAACTAATGGATTTATTTACTGAACAGAGAAAAGAAATGAAGGAAATTATGGATGAAGGTTTCAGAAAGTTAAGTAAGACAATGGATAGGGGTTTCAAGAAATTGAATGAAACAATAGACACCACTTCTGGAGGTAGTAATGAAAAAATAGAAAGTAAAGAAGACCCAAGTACACTGTCATCTCAGAATAAAAGTAACAATAACCAAGAGAAGACTAAGAAAATGCCTCTAAGAAAACTAAACAATACCAGGGAAGAAGTGGAGATGATGAAGAACGGACTAATTGATGTGTTCAATTTACCCCTTACCGACCAAAGCAAATTAATGAGATATAAAGATTGTAGGAGGACCTTGAAGGAAATTATAGAGAGAATTCACAACCAACCAGCAGAGGAAAACTTCAGCAAATCAATAAGAAAATGGAAATTACACAAAATTGACAGGACTCACAACAAGATAGGGTGTCACAAATCAAGAAGGTATCTAACACACTTGAGTATACTA
This sequence comes from Magicicada septendecula, assembly GCA_034769895.1. NCBI lineage: Eukaryota > Metazoa > Arthropoda > Insecta > Hemiptera > Cicadidae > Magicicada > Magicicada septendecula. Next base: position 327,501,206 of record CM068367.1, read on the forward strand.
GAAATAGAAATGCTGAATAAAGAACCACGTAATAAAAAGATGGAAGCAGTCATGGTTACCAATAAACATATGATATTAGAAAAATCATGGTACAAAATAGAAAAAAACCTATATCACTAGGAAGAAAGTAGTTCTATACACCAAGGTTATCCGAACCACAAATGCAGAGGAAATGATGGACCATGGGTAAACAAAGTGAAGATAAACGCCGAGAAAAGGGGACTGATTTCATGATAACCTACCTAAGTAATATAAAATAAAAAGAAAATAATAATACAAGCAGATGAGTTTACTGATAAATAATAAACAAAAAATATATATAAAAAATGAATTTCAAAATTCAAAAAGTTATGTAAGGACAGCTTACACAGATAATTCGAGAATATTTTAGACAAATCATAAAAATGGAGAAATAAAATTACCAAGAATCCACATAAAGTAAGAAACAATAACTTACTATAATCTTTGAATAAAAAACTAATAATAAGGGAGTGAAGTTACAAAGCATTCCTAACAGAATAAGATTAAGTTACAATAATCTTTAGCCAAAATATGAGGCACAAAAAAGCAAAACATACTATAAAGGAATAAGCTACAAAAATTCCTGACTAGTAAGAAACACTAACTTACTATGATATTTAAAAAGTTATGAAAAAAATAATATCAATCAAAATAACTAACTTCCACTACTATTTAGAAAGAAATGGGAAGTAAGATTAAGAACGACCGTTAGGTTATAATATATATACTCCACTTTTCTTCTATAAATTCATAGACCCAGTCATAAATTATAAGATAATAAAAGTGACGAGTAAAGATAAAGAAAAAGGAAATTAAAGGAAGAAGTGGAAATATTAAAAATAAGAAATAAAGATGAAAAACGACTTATGAATATAAAAACCACATTTGAAAATTAAGAAATATTTAGCAGTTTATTAGACAAAAAAAAAAAAAGAGTAAGTTAAACGTAAATTGTAACGGCTACAAAATTGGTAATGTAAGACAACCCACTATGGGTGGAGCTAAGTAAGACGTTACTTTGTCAGGGGGCGTGGCTAGATAGGTCCGGTAAAACGGTATATAAGAAGTGAATGGTTTCATATTTCTCTGTTGGTAAATGACCTGAAGATGGCTTGACTGCCAAAAGCGCTCGTCAATACCAAATACAACATAGTGGTTTGTATAAAATTACTAGTGAAATATTTGAGACCACTAACACTCCAAAATAACAATAAAAAAATCTGTTTTGACAAAACAAACAATCTAAATGAACTATCTTACTAACCTATATCACGTGATTAAGAACTTTGGACTATTTGCCATTATATGACCAGTCTGCTACTTGTAGTATAGAACAGAACAAATTATAGTTATTTTGTTTATTCTTCGTATTGTTTGAATTAGCAGCTATCCTTACTACTTCTTTTATGAAGTTGCTAAACTGCTAAAATTTTTTATTGTTCAGACAAAGCTTTTCGTCATCACTGACATCATCAGGTCTTAAAACAACCAAGGTTATTTTGTTTAGTTGCTTCATTATGGAAAGTCAGTAATTTCATGGTTGTACTGCTGTTGTGTTTTACATGGTTGTAATTGCAGTTGTACGAGTTGTGTTCTTGATATCAGGTTTGTTACATGCCCTATTAGTGATTGGTGAAATATTTAGAATTTGGGACTTCTGAAGAAACATCAGTTAGGATTCTCCAGGAATGTGTCAGTTTGCTAATCATAAGAAATTCCTGAAAACTCTCGTTATGTCATTTTTGTCAGGTTGATATTCTGGAAATGTAATGTTTTACCTTGCAGGGCACATACAGAATATTTATTACCAACTGACTGCAACTGTAGGTATTTACTTGTTTCTATTTATGGTGGTTAGATTTATTTACTGTTGGACTGAGGTCTTACCAAAGTAGCATGGTGCAACTACAAATTAAACATGTCCAGAAGTTTTACCATAGACTGAAATATGTACATGTAGGAAGACTGTGTATCAGTTCTCACAAAAGAAAATGGTGGAAAACTGGAGAACCAGGCTACATTGTTGAAGTGCACAAAAGTATGCTCATTAAACTATAGCTGAACATGCACAGAATATTACCCCAAGTTTGGGTTTTTGGAGGCATTTGTCACAAGACATGAGAAATTTTGCTAGAGGAGTACCTGACCTACCATCAAGTAGCCACGCTGAGCGACATACAAAAACGAATCCTGCCTCAAACTACAATTACAAGTGATTGTTGGAAAGGATAAAATACAGCCAAACTGGCAGAAGCGGGGTATAATCATCACTAGAAGTCAACCACCTCTAAAATTTTGTCAACCCAAAAACAGCGGCAAACACGTAAATTACAGAGTTTGGGAAATAGACAAATGGTGAAATAAAAGGGAACACAGATCACTACATCACCACCTAAACATGTCTAAACACGTATTTCACCATAGCATTATTTGACAAACTGAAATGGAGACAAATGATATCTGCTGCTATAAAGACTATGTGGCTCCAAGCACAGGATACCTCAAACTGTACATTTTGTAAATGAGTTGATTTAGTTAGTATGATATTTTTTTAAATTCTTAATTGCATTTTATTCTCACTCAAGTGGCAAAATGTGAGGTCATTTTGTTAACAGACAAGTACCAATTTTTTGACTAGAGTCGATAAGTGAAACCTCTTGCTTTTGGTACATACATCAGCCTTCCAAAAAGATGAAGCATTCTGATTAAATAAGAAATCAATGTCTAAATTCCACTTCTGTTTCTGGCTAGAGACTGGCAAATGGTACTCCTGACTCGTAATAACCTAAAACATACAATTTTGCATTTCCACCCTTAAAACAGAAACTCATAGAAGCAATACGAAATGAAATAATTGTGCTCGCTAAACACTAAATAGTTAAAATATTATTTCTATCACGCACACAATATATACTCACATTCCTGTTTTCAAGAGGAAGTGTAATGTCCAGAAGCAAGTACAGACCCAAACACCCAAGAAACAAGAATAATGTCCCAAAAAGTGCAACTTTCCGTATTCGCATGTTTAACCTGAAAAATAAAACCAAAGTTACCCAACAATGTTATCATGCAATAGGCTATTATGTAGATTTCTAATGATGATCATAAATATATAGTATCGACACTCTTTTTCTTTAGTAAAACTGTCTATGATATTTCATACTCTACACTTTTCCTTGGTTCCGTCCACTGTATTCAACTGACTACAGCTCCTTCTGTTATTGATGTCATCGAGCATTCCAGCCTTTCTTTTTCACTATTCTCTCTTTCCTTCCACCTTTCTGCAGTTCTTTAGCTCCAGACAGTTTCTACACAATATATGTCTCACCAAGACGTTTTCTCTTTCATCTATTTTTTCTGGTCAAAGTATTTACATAAAACATGCTTATTACGCCTACATGTATCGCCGATTACTATATAGATACTGGTGTTAATATGCTACATGTTGTAGAACTGCCCTCTGAGAGAATTTTATATTATGTGATTGTTTAATGTGGTTTAGTTACATTTATTTACCATTTAAACTCCTGTTGCTACTGCTATAGGTTGTTGGTTTTGCCGGTAACAGTAGCGATTCCAAATAATTGTTGGTACCAATAACACCAAAAAAAGTTGTAAAGACGAATATCGTATACATATGAAATACCGAAATATCTGCTACACCAAATGAATATTTAAAAATACGATTCACACAAATAATATAATAAAATCTGTATAGATAACGATGAATCTAGTGTTTTATCACGAGGGAACTAAAAACTGGTTTGTCACAAATCTAAAACTTCTGACTTCAAATATTATCTGTTAACGGCTTAAACTCTTCATTTCGCTCTTTCTAATATATCTGTATTAGGACTAATAGACGTTTAATTGAAAAACAATACACAAAACCTTTTGAAATCTAAGGAAAAACGTTTAAGTGGTAACTTATTACAGTTACATACTTACAGTGAATACGCTTTAACAATGCGCCAGAACTTCAGAACATTACTGTACTCCAATGAATTGTACTGCCTACAATTCACTTAGGCCTAACGTTTTTCACAACTACATTGTTATTTATTTGGTTACATGAAGAACAAAATTACACTGCTTGCCTTTCAACTCAATACAAACACAGCTGTACTGTGTTTACAATGGGGTTAACATATGGACGGAGTTCACAAGTTTTGTAATAACAATGGCTGTAAAATTATATACCTCTGCCAGGTCGGTTGGGTAAGAAGATAGTTAAAATGCATATTAAAAATTTTAATAACGGTATAGCTTAAGAAATAATTTTTGATGTAAATGAATCTTAAAATTGTTGAAACAGAAAAATATAGTCTTGTAAAATGTTATATTGAGACTACATGATACCGCAACAAAACCATAAATAAAGCTAATCACATACTAAACTATTATAAGTACAGTACTTTACGTCAAAGCAACTTATAATATTTATTGATGAAGGGAATTACCAAAGGTTCAGTTAAAACTTGAATAAGGTGTGATAATTTAAAAGATCTTATAAAGGGTAATTGGTAAGAAAAGGATGTAGTCTTAGTATACATTGTAAATTCGTTAGAACAGCTTATTTTCGACTTTTTTATATTATATATATATATATATAGTACATAACTGATTCAAGTAAACCATCATTGATAAATATTCAGTTTCTTCATACTTTTAAAATTAGGTTAAGATAGGTTTATGATTTTGTTAGTGATCTAATTTTAATTACGTTAGTTTGCATTCCTTTCGTTTTATATTATTATTGGAATAATACTTAACGTATTAATGCCTGTCTATATGTTTTAATGTCTGTAACTAGATTGTCTTTCCAGTCATATGTCATTCACAATGTAACTAGAATCATATAAGGAATATAAGGTAGGCCACTTCGGCCTATTACGCTCCCATTGGTTGCTTCGCTCTGACGTCGCCGGGTGGTAGAAATACGCGCGAGTCTTGATTTACCATGCAATCTTACCTGAGACAGTGTCCTACTTAGCATCTCTCTGCTGTTTACACGAAATATTAACAATAATTGTAACGAGCTATTCATATAGAAAAAAGATTAAACAACAAGATTAAATGGTTTGTGGCAAAAAATAATGGTAAAATCTATTTCTACATTTAATAGAAAAGTAAGCAAGTCTGTCCACATATAACATTGACAAAATGGCACAAGATGTAAAATTAAGTCGGAAAGGAGGCGATATTTTATATATATATATATATATATATATATATATATATATATATATATACATATATAGTATTTAAAATTTATATTTATATTACCTCAAGACGTTATTTTTCCTTATTTGGAACATGTTTCGAGAGCTCCTGTGCTCTCATCCTCAGCCTTCGCGATCTTGCATCTGGTGTGTGACCTGCTCTCGTGCGTCGCCTATAATACTCACTGTATGGTTTACAATTATAAGTACAACAGACCATACGCAAGATCGCGAAGGCTGAGGATGAGAGCACGGGAGCTCTCGAAACATGTTCCAAATAAGGAAAAATAACACCTTGAGGTAATATAAATATAAATTTTAAATACTTTAGGGGTAGAGTGGGGGAATTGGGAGGTATGTTTGGAAAAAACCTAATATTTTCTTCAAAAATTAAAATTTTTGAAATTAAGTTTTTTATTCATAAAACTCATGTAAATAGTCACCTTTTATGTAACTTTAAAAAATTTACATACCTCCTAACATAATTAAAAATAAATAAATAAATTTACCATCCAATTACCCCATGTGGGGTAATTGGGAGGTATATCAAGAATCTTTATTTAAGTGCATGTTAAAATAATGGGGTAATTGGGTGTTAATAAGATACAGTCATACCCCGCTTTGCGCGACCCCACATGACGTGAATTCGCTATTATGCCTTTTTTTTCTAAGAAAATATTTATTATACATATTAACAATTACATATACAGTACCAATAATATTGTATATATACGTATCATCGTAAATGTAATGAACATGTAAATTTTGAATTTAACAACTAAAGTTTGCGTATTTTATTTTTAAAATGACAAATAAACACATAATTACATTACTGTACTGTATTATTTTTTAAGGAGTACGAACAAGTCAGCCTACCAACACGTTTGGTGGAAACGTAAAAACAGACAGCTGATTTTTACAGATAAATAAGAGGTTATATTAGGTCAGACGTAGATCTGTATATAAGTGTCAGCCAAAACAGTAGTACGTTTTGTAAACATACATGGCTGTGCCATTACACATTATAAATGTTATTTGACCTTGAATACTCTTGTTGGCGGGTTTCTGATGAATGAGAAATCGTATCTCTGTGCTGGAGACCTGTGGTGACACTGAATAAACGCAACACATTTTCACTACACACAGCAGTGGCTGACGTTTATTAACCATTTCTGAGTTCCCGATACCACAACTCAGATTAAACTGTGCACAATGTTTGTAGAAAAGGCGGACGTGTGTGACGTAGGCGTTAGTTTGCAAAATGCATCTTCCATTCCCGCCAGAAATGTATTCACGTTTCTTGTTTATCTTGTCTCAGCCAAATAAACATTACTGTAACATACTAGTTTACATTCTTCAGGGTTGCCACTCTATCTGGAATTCTGGAAATCATGGAAAACTCATGGAAATGCATTTCACCTGTAAATTTCATTGAAATAGCATTGAATTTTTATAAAGATCTGGAAAAAATCATAATTGAATTAAAACATTTAATAATAATATTTTCGACTCCATGATTTCCATAAATACTTTTTTGCAAATCATTAAACATAGTTTCTTATAAGATACATAAAGTTAGCGGACCAACCTCGGAATTTGAACACCGCAATTGGACCATAATTTGCCGTAAATTTGTCGTGGAAATCATTTTTTCCACAAAAAAATGATTTCCATGACAAATTTACGGCAAATTGTGGTCCAATTGCGGTGTTCAAATTCCAAGGGGTGGGCCACGCTATTTACCATGTAAATCCGGTAAATCTTGATAAATCAAATAGTGTATCTTAGTAAATTTTATTAAATCTTAAGGTGAATCTTGGTATATCGCTATAAATATTATATAAAAATTAATGAAGGGCACAGCAAAATGTTAAAAAAAATTATTTAAACTAATATTCGTTGCAATAATATTAAAATAAATCTATTACGTATTTACCTGTATTTACGGATTTACAAAGCACGGATTTACCAAAAATTTACTAATTTACCATAAAACACATTATTTTTATATGTTATCCAAGACGCTTAAACAATGATCATTATACTCGGGACTGACCCAAAGCTCAGCTAATTGTTTAATAAATTATTTAAACTATAAATCTTGTAAATTAGCGAATTAAGCCAGTATATCACAAAAAATTCGAAAAAAATCCTAATATCAACTTTCAATAACCCTAAAACCGATAATTATTGTCGAAATTGATGATCTACATAGAAAACTGTTTAAGAAGTTGTTTAAATAATAATTCTTGCAAAATTATGAGATTCGTCCAACATATCACAGACGACTCGAAAACAATCTCAACATAAACTTCCAAGAACCTCGAAAACAATCATTTTTGTCGGGATTGGCCATTTGCCTTGGAAATTGTTTTAAAAAATGTTTAAACTAACAATATTGCATAATTATCGGTTTTAGGATTGTTGAAAATTGATCTTAGGGTTTTTTTCGAATTTTTTTTTATATACTGGCTTAATCCGCTGGCTTAATTAAAATGATGGACCCACAGAGTGAAGTTCTTAAAGCGATGAAAATGGGCGTACGAAAATTTCTTATGCAATCGTTTATGGTTTGGGACTGCATTTTAAAAAAGAAGTAGAAAATGAAATTAAGCTCAGTGAAGTTTTTTCTGTTTCATTCGACGAGTCATTAAATAAAGTTTCAGACATGGAACAGCTCGATGTTGTAAAATATTGGGATGTCAGTAAAAATAGAGCAATGACTAGATATTTTGACTCATCATTTTTGGGATATACAAGAGCATCAGATTTGCTAGAAAAACTTGATAAAATTGTAAAACCAGTTGGATACCAGAAATTAATCCAGGTTGCTATGGATGGTCCAAATGTCAATTTGAAGTTGTTAAAAGATTTGATAAAGTATTTGTCGGAGCTTGAATCAGATCATCCACAAGTACTCGATCTTGGTTCTTGTGGACTACATACATTACATAATGCATTCAAAGTAGGCGTAAATGCAACTGGCTGGAAGTTAATCGAATTTTTAAGAGCGATTTATAATTATTTTAAAGATAACCCAGCAACCAAAGCTGATTACTTATATTATACAAACTCAAAGACTTTTCCTATAAAATTTTGTCCAACGCGATGGTTACTCAACGCGATAACAGCTAGACGAGCTCAAGAAATTTTGAATAATCTAGCTATATTTGTTAAAAAATATATAGAAAATAAAAAAAATATATCTACAAATAGTTTTAAAGCCTTCTGGTGTCAATGATAAATTAATGTTGTCAAAATTAGCTTTTTTTTGAAAGCATCGCATGTGAAATTGAACCATTTTTAACAGCATATCAAACAGAAGACCCAATGGTACCATTTTTATACACGGACCTAGAAAGTATCGTTAAAGGTTTGATGGAAAAATTTATCAAAACGCAAGTTCTGTCAGCTGCAACCTCTATCTATCAAATTGATCATGACAAAAAAGAGAATTTATTACTCCCAACCCAAATCAATGTTGGTTATTTGACTCGAAATACACTGTGAAAATCTAATGCTTCAGATAAAGACATTTTATTATTTAAAAATGATTGCATATTAATGCTCAAAGAAATGACGAAAAAGTTACTAGAAAAGTCGCCATTAAAAAAACCACTGGTCAAGTATTTCACTTTTTGCAATCCAAAAGTTATTCTAAAATATGAGAATTTGAGTAAAAAAAGGATCAGAAATGCTTTAGAGATTTTGACTTCGAAAAACATAATTAGTGCAATAACAGCTGACCGAGCCGAAAAGCAATTTTTCACTATTATTTCTAATCCTATGGTCACCGAACTCATAAAAAATTTTTCTAAGACTACTGAAAGGATCGACGAGTTCTGGATGATGGTTTTGTCTTGCTGCAATGAAGTTGAAAGCAAATCTCTATCAGTTGTTTTGAAAATTATTTTTGTTTTGTATCATGGAAACGCTACCGTAGAACGCGGGTTTTCTATAAACAAACAATGCCTTGTTGATAATCAGTTGTCAAAATCTTTAATAGCACAAAGACATATCTACGATGCGATTAATTTAGCAGGTGGCGTTGAAAAAGTGGAAATCAACAAAGCAATGATTTTATCTTTCAGAAATGCCCGCGATAGGTATATGACATCTTTAGATGAAATGAGAAAAGAAGATAAGGAAAGGCAAGAAAAGTCAATTGAGAGGAAAAGAAAAAAAGAAGAAAAAGACAGTTTAATAGAAACAAAAAGAGAGTTGCTAGAAGCGAGCTTTAAAGTAGACGAAAGACTGAAGTTACTATGTAAAAAATAAGTATACTCCAACTATTATTAAACCAATTGAAATAATTTATTATTTTATATTTACGTAATTTGAAAGATATGTCTGCAAACTATAATAGTGCCAAATAACTACAGTACAAAAGAATTAAAAGTATTGTTTAGACTCATAAGAAAGGTAGATTACAACTAATAGTAATTGATTAAATAAGTAATTCAAATTTTAATGTATAAGATGCATAAAAAACTTTTAATTGTAATTACAAATTGAAAAAGCATTGAAAACTATTATCAAACTACATTTGAGATAATATAATATTTTATATTTACAGTACCAAAGAATTAAAAGTATTGTTCAGACTTATAAGAAAGGTAGATTACAACTAATAGTAATTGATTAAATAAGTAATTCAAATTTCATGTATAAGATGCATAAAAAACTTTTAATTATAATTACAAATTGAAAAAAAATTGAAAACTATTATCAAACTATATTTGAGATAATTTAATATTTTATATTTATGTAATTTTAATGATATGTCTAAAAATAAATATTGCCAAATCACTACAGTACAGGAACGAAAAGTATTATTTAGATTTTAAAAAAAATTGATTAAATAATTCTAATTTAAATGTATAAGAATAATGAAAAATTGTTACTTATTGCACGTATGTGCATATGTACATTATGCATGTATTGTTAAATTAAATAAAAAAGTAAAAATAAAATAGAATTTTTTTGAATAAAAATGTGCATTTTCTTACTATAATGCATGTAAAACGCAATTTCTCCCTTCCCCCAACTTACGCTATAAAGAAAAAAAGTATATCAGTTCTTTTCAAAAATCATGGAAATTTTGTCATTTTACATGGAAAAATCATGGAATTGTATAATCGAAAAATAGTGACAACCCTGTTCTTGGAATGGTAGTTCGGGTTAATCCATCCTTTTTAGGGCTCCTTGTTGAACTTAAGTCTTGGCCAATTTCCTGGAAAACCATTCACTCTTCCCCCCGTTATTGTTTCTAAACATTGGGAATACATTTTCCTTTCAGTTTAGTTTGAACATTCAATTAGAACGGATTAACAATGTGCACTGATAAAATGTCGAAATTAGCAGTTAAACGTAAATCGTTGACTCTTGAAGTTAAAATGAAAATTTAAAATCGTATGAAGTAAGGTGTTGGTGCCACAGAAGTCGGTCGTGAGTTTGACATATCGGAGTCAACCGTATGTACAATTGTAAAAAATAAAGAAAAAATTGTGCTATCCAGTCATTCCGCGGGTACATCTATTGCTGCTACAAAAGTGAATCGGTCTAGATCCTCTATTATGGAAAAAATGGAACACCTACTGTCAGTTTGGGTTGAAGACATTGTATAAAAACTACTATTTATACATTTAATTCACTTATACTTACCATTATTCCTAAGGGTCCCCCCAGAGTTCTATAAGCGAGATCAGAAACAGTGCGAGGTTACGAAATAATTATTCTGACACATTTTAAATGAAGAGAATTTACATTTTAATTTTATTTTTAAATCATTTAAAATTCAACAAATTTTACCATACTTTCGCATATAAAGTGACTTCGTAATAATTTCTTCTTTATCTTGTGGTTCGTTACATTAGTACCACTCCTATGCTATCTTATTCTATTGGCTTACCTTATATTCATATATACATACAGACAGAGCCCAGCCTGCATATTTAACACTCACTCAAACACACAATTTCTTTACCCCTTAAACATTTTATAATGAAATTCCCCCCTCGCCGGCCACGCGGTCTCTGCGCACACTCATTGTTCCGTTACACTGTCGATTCCCGATTAATTACTGTTCCAAAAAAAATTTTATGCTGCTCGTTACTTTTCTTGACGCGGTCACATACTATTTTTTGGTTGTTACAACTTTTTGCCTTGGTAAATTAAAACTTTGGTGACGAGCCAACTTTGGCCGCCCGGTACCGGGGAACTCAACTAGTCGACTGGGAACGGTAACGGAACAGGTACTACCGTTATGATCTCATAGTTGGTATGGAAGTCACGGCCTTATCCTTCGTCGCCGAAGTTTCGTTCCATGCTCTACATGTAGTTTGTTGGGTTAACATGGTCAACGATTTCAATTAGGCACAGGCTGACGTCATTGGAGGAACCGGACTTACACAGTACTTCCTGCCGCTCAAAAGCACATTGCTGAATTTTACTCGTCCCAGGACATCCTGTTTTGTGGCTGGACGCATCACTCGAGCTCGTGGTGGTACAGTTGCGTCTGTGTGCTGCTACACAAGTACGGATTTCTGAGAATTTTGAAGGGGGTAAATTCTTTGCTCGCCGCGTTACACAATAACAACTGCGTATCGCTTTGTTACCACTGTTTCTTAACATCGTTCTGTTACACGGAAAATAACGTTGCACAATAATTTTCATAACTTCTGACAAGCCCGCCCCAAAATGAAAGAAATAAAAGATATAAATGCCCCATACTGTAAAAAATTAAAAACACCCAAAATTGACCCGCTACAATACCCCCTCGATGAGAATTCTGCTGTTCACAACAGAAGAAATCTCATCGATAAACCCCGAAGAGGACCGGTGAGGAACTGGTGCCAACAACCCCCTTGTTCTTAATCTACATGGGTACACGACCCCCCTGGTTCAGCGACTATGGACTCATCTGAACGAGATCACTGGACTTCTCCGTAAGAGATCCCAACACCGAGAAATCGAACAGACTCGTACCACAGCGCACCTCACCTTCTATTTGTATAAAAACTAACTATTTATACTTTCAATTTTACTGTTTATTACTTACCGATATTTTGGATCTTCCTAAGGGTACCCAGAGTTCTTTTATAAGCGAGGTCAGAAACAGTGTGAGGTTACGAAATAAGTATTAATACACATTTTGAATGAAGAGAATTAATATTTTAATCTTGTCAAGTCATTAAATTCAAATTAGAAAACAAATTTTACCATGCTTTTTCATCTTACATAACTTCTTACTGATTTCTTCTTTTGTTTGATTCGTTACATGAGTACTACTTGTAATTACTTATTCTACTGTCTTACCTTAATTAGATCACATAAACACAAACACAAACACAAACAGCCCAGCCTGCAACACACCCACTCACACAGAATATTATTTAAACCCTTAACATTTTAAAAACCTCTCCCTGCCGGCACGCGTTTATAACTTGAGCACTTAATTTTTTCATTTTGTATTTAGTCGTGTCCGAAAATAGTTTATATGGGTTCTTCTTTGTTGTATCAGATTAGCCGCACTTCATTTTATTTACTGCACTGAATTTTAATTTAGAAAAGTTTTATTTTCTGAGCCCCGTTTAACGGACTGCCTGCGCAGTCAAAAGTCGGCAAAGGACTGCCAGCGTCTCTCAGTTCCCCACTCCTTGATGATTTTAGTCAAGACGACGGACATCAATGCCTTACAGTTAGTCGTCACAGTTTCGTCCTATGCCATGCATGTAGTTTTGGAGTGACGATAGCAGACGAATTCAACTAGGCACTGGCTAATGTCACAAAAGGGCCATGATTTCCTGCCGCCCAAACGCACATTGCTGAATTACCTCTGCTCAAGCCATCTTGCTTTAAACCAAACTCTGCGTCCTGGCAGAGCGCGCACCCGCGTAGTGGCGTGCGTGCCTTGCCACACATTTACAGAGTTCTGCGAATTTTTAGGGTGGCGCGAATTCTTTGCAGCATTCCGCGACAACAACTGCGTCTTACTGCTTTGTTCCAAACTGTTCTACTGGCCATGATTTCTGTAGTAATGGACATAACATTGCACAATAATTTTAGAAATCCCGCACAAAATGAAAGAAATAAAAGATATAAATGCCCCATACTGTTAAAAATAAAAACACCCAAAATGACCCGCTACAATACCCCCTCGATGAGAATTCTGCTGTCCACAACAGAAGAAATCTCATCGATAAACCCCGAAGAGGACCGGTGAGGAACTGGTGCCAACAACCCTCTTGTTCTTAATCTACATGGGTACACGACCCCCCTGGTTCAGCGACTATGGACTCATCTGAACGAGATCACTGGACTTCTCCGTAAGAGATCCCAACACCGAGAAATCGAGCAGACTCGTACCACAGCGCACCTCACCTTCTAACATGCTACCCCCAAAATCCTCAATCCCTGGCTTAAATTATTCCAGATCCTCTACCGATATGTTTCCCCTTGTATGCAAGCTGGGCTGCCTTTAGCAGATACTGGGCTCACACACTCTCACATTACATGTTGACATAACACATATTAAAATTGAAAAATTATCTTTTAAGATTTATAAAAAATTTAGAAAATTCAAAATTCAAAATAATATTTTATCAAAAAAATTCTCTTCCTTGTTTTCTCTGTTTTTATTTCAAACTAAGCTAAATTAACCATTTCTTATGGCTAAAACATCCTTAACTTAACATGTGAATACTTAGATTCTAACAATACCATGCAATACAGGAAATCAATAAAGTAAACATGTTAAATACACACATAATAAAATACTCATTACTCAAAAATATTCACTCGCTGGCAGGCGAAAAATCAAGTTTCTTTTTTTTTCAAAAAAAATTAAAATTTTCAAAAATTTTAAAATTAAAAAAAAAATTTGTATTTATTAAAATGTTTCCTTCATATTTAAAATTATTTAAATATTGGTTCGAATTAATTAAACAAACAAATAAAATTGACTTCCTACTATACAAGCTCAGTAGGTGTATGACCTCATCAGCTGATCGAAACTAGGTCAAGTCCAAAACCCTTGACCTACATATGTTACGTATGCTTTCTGAAACTACATTTAACATCTGTAACAGTCTAATTTGCAACACAAAACATAATAAAATAAAACATTCAAAATTACAAAAAAATTATTATAAACAATAAGCCAATTGCTATTTAAATTATTTAAAATAAACAATTCTTAACTTCACACTATTTTCAATTCTATCAAATTTCTGTCACTGGTTTCGAAAAAATAAAAAATTTTATATTCTTTATTATAAATCTCTCTCTTTATTTAACAATTTCAATCTACTTTAGTGTGGGTGATTTAAATTATTTATCTCATTTAATGTACTACTTGATCGGTATACATATATAATCTTTCTCCCTCTGACTCTACTATTAACTTTTACTACATGACACCCATCTCTATCAAAATATCTATCAAAACACTCTAAACTCAATTTACCTCTGGCACCGCTCATCTTTGTATTAGGATGTGTGTTCCCTACCTGGCTATACCCATACGAGCCAATGCCCCTCCAAAATATCGGCAAACACTCACGCGAACTACTCTATTCTCGCCACAACGCCGCACGTTGCTCACACCTTACCACCTCACCCTTACTACAAAATATCATCAACAAATATGTTTATATCTCATTCACATTACTCATCGCTACATATACTCACTACTACTGTGTCAACATCAATACTTCTCAAAATACTATAACATATATGAACTCAAAACAACATTACCTTATCTACCTCTCTACTATTTCAACTTTAACTCTAACTTTAACTTGGACAGATCTATATGTCCCCTAAAACATTCATCACCCCAAAAACTCTCTTTTATTAACTTGCATAAATTATTACTTTGTTTCTCATTTTCTCAAGTTACTTTTTATCATTATTTTAAAACATCTGTAATACATTGAAAACATTACATTGAACATTAATAACTTGGAACCTTTATAACCAATATACCAGTGACATCTTATTGCTGATCAACTGATATCCTAACATAATGAAAACACATCTCAAATTTGAACAACTTATATGAAATATATATATTTATTTATCAATACTCACTTCTATTATGTTAATTGCCTGCCAGGCGTTTAATTATTGGCTGAATTTAAAGCATACACATATCATGAAAACACATATTCTTATCAATGCCTATACCTAACATACAACAATAAAATAATACATTTAAAATCATAGCATGTAACGAACACCTTATATTACATATCTGATCAGCTAGTTAATTGAACAGAGCATAAGCAGTTTTATTGGATCCAACTTTGAATAAAAAAATGTTATGTTATAAAATTTACATTCGTGACTCCTTTGCGTCACCTCCCAGCCACACACACTATTTCAAATTATGTAAGACTGTGGCGCCTTTTCGCTTCCACAAAGACTGCATATTTTGGAGCAGGTTTACCTCTCCGTGTCTCTGCTTCCGCTATTACATTTAGAAGTGTTGAACATCAACATGTTCGGGTCTATAATTACACACCCTTAATACGGGTCTACCACCTGTCTTGCTACCCCCAAGCGGGCAGAGTGGCAGCCGCTGTTTCATAGTTTCCGGAGATTTCCCCTAGTTTCTCCCCCCATTGAATTTCTAATATGTACCAATTTCAAGTCAGCTATGGTCAAGGGACTTGATATGACCATAGCTAACCGCTAGCCAAATCCACGATTAGTGCTGGTAAGGCAGTAATCGCCCGAAAAGTCGGGGAAATCTAAACTTCATTTGACTGCCTGTTACACATCAATCTAGTTATGTGCGACACGGTCGTTTAGCAGTGTGTAAATCTTATTTTACACGAATAAGGTGTGCCGCACATTTTCGCCATTTTGGCCTCCGATGGAGGTAACACTCTCTGCTACCTCCAACCCATTTCGCTATCTACGGGGGCACAGGCAACCCCCGCAATAGCAACTTAATAGCTAACTAATTAACATTGATAACTAAACTTTCTACATTTGCAGTTCCACACTCCATTGTTCTATCACTTCATTGAGCACCAATCTACCCCCTAAAATTACCCTTTAATCTTGTATAATAACAAGTTCTTTTATTCAGTTTTAAAAATTTTCACATAGACACTTCTGCAAGTCCAATCTTTCACTTTTCACTAACATTTTCTTTCTGACAAAATAATAAGTACCACAATGAATCATCTTATACAGTTACATCAAAATAAAATACATTTGTGTTGTTTTCTGAGGGAAAACAATTCCTTGAAAATTTAAGTATTAAAATTCCATATTTTTGGTTGTTTCATTTTACAATTTCTAAAATAAAACTAAAATAGTTCGTGAAGAGAGAAAAAAATATATATATATATACTACCTTTCCACAAAACTATGGGTCCCCCTCCCCGTTCAAAGTGTTGTAGTTAAATTTCTAGTTTGTACCAATTTTGGTGGAGCCGGACCATCGTTACTTTCACCGCCCGAAGGAAGATCTGCCAACCATGGCCCGCCTCTGAGTTCCGAATTCCACGGCCAGGACTGGTAAGATCGTGACCGCCCGAAAATGGGGGAGACTCCCTTCTGTAAACATATAAAACCAGATTAAATTTCATTCATACAATAATAATTAACAACAATCCTGGTGAAATTCCTACGATGACCAATACCATTTCAAATTTGTAGCATTGTGTGTCCCTACTATCTCCCTTGTCTCTCTGTTCTGTAATACATACGAATTCTTCATCTTAACTTCTATTACCTCATACGGTCCTTCATAGAGTAAGAAAAACTTCTTGATCTCCTTGTCCTGAGCGCTCGACAAATCATGTCTCCTCACTAATACCAATTGTCCTACTTCGTACTTCATCCACTTACCTTTTGCGTCGTGCCTACGTTTTCTTTGTTCCCCTTTACTTAATAAACTCTCATTTGCCAACCTGATTTTTATACTCACATCCGCTTTCTCACTCTCAGGTGGGTAATCAAACAACTGTTCCAAAATTCTCGGGGGGCGTGTTCCTTTGATCAACTCGTGAGGTGTATAGCCGGTGGACTCGTGGGTGGTACTGTTCAGCCAAGTCTCTACTCTTCGGACGTACAACGGCCACTCGCTGTGTTTAGCGTGACAATAGGCTCTAAAGATCCTGCCTATCTCTCTCATTACACGCTCAGCCTGGTTGGACTGGGGATGGTACACAGCCGTATGTTTCGTGATGATTCCTTCCCATCCTAGAGTCTGACGCCATTTCCCACTGATGAACTGTGGACCATGATCTGATAGAATCACTTTCGGCTTACCCACGTGAATCATGTAGTCCTTTGTCACCTTCTCACTCAATACCTGACTGGTAGCTCTTTTAACGCTATACAATCTCACATATTTAGAAAAAGTATCAAGCATCACAAAAATATACATCACTCCGCCTCTACCCTTTGGCAATGGCCCAAACAAATCTACCGCAACTAAATCAAAAGGTCTATTCACTTTTATAAAATTCATCTCCCCTTCTACTCTATAATTTACTACCTTCGATTTCTGACATAAATCACAACCCCTCAACAATTTTCTAACTCTTGTTTCCATATTTTTAAAAACACATGACTCTTTCAAAACATTAACATACTTCTTCGCCCCGAAATGACCATATCCTAAATGACAATCCCAAATAATCTTATCAACTAACCCCTCTGGCATAACTAGTTTCCAATCACGCTCACCCCCTACTACTTTCTTAAATAATAACCCCTGATAAATCTGAAAATGTTGATTATATTCTGACTCTGTTAATTCTGTTTCTAAACTATCCATAATCTTACCTGACTTACCATCTGCTCGTTGCATGGTTCTGATGTCCTTCAACTCTTCACCAAAAATTCTGTCTTCCCTGCTAATCTGAAAAATTTCAATTTCCTTTAAATCCCTACCTGTCTCATTGTCTAACATGTCTACCCGTGAAAGAGTGTCAGGTATCTTGTTGTCTGTTCCCTTGATGTACTCCCATTCGAAATTATATTCCTGTAAAACAAGTACCCACCTGGTTAAACGGCTGTGAGCGAGTTTACATGTATTTAAGAAGGATAGTGCCTTGTGATCGGTGCGGATCACCGTCCTATTTCCCAAGATGTAAGTGCGAAATTTGCTGACGGCGAACACAATACTTAATAGTTCCTTTTCGGTAGTGGTATAGTTCTTCTCAGCCATTAACAAGGATCTACTCGCAAATGCGATGGTTAGGTGTTCTTTCTCTTCGTCCTCTTGGTAGAGTTCCACACCTACGGCCACGTTACTAGCATCTGTCTGTAAGAAAAATATTTTATTAAAATCAGGGTGGTTCATCATTATCATTTTGCTAAATTTCTGTTTAATTTCGTTGAACGCCTCTCGTTCCACTAATCCCCATCTCCATTGTTTATTTTTCTGGAGTACCGCACTCAATCTTGCTGTCACATGGGCGTAGTTCTTCTGAAATTTTCGATAAAAATTACACAATCCCAGAAAACTCTGTAGCTGCTTGATGTTCTTCGGCTCAGGGAAGCGCATGATGGAGTCCACTTTATCCAGATTTGCGGAGATTCCTTCTGGTGTGATTATAAATCCTAAAAAATTTATTTGTGTTTGTAGAAATTTTGATTTGTCCCAATTTACAGTAAGTCCTCCTTCCTTTAATTTGGCTAGCACATATCCTAAATGATCTAAATGGTCCTCAAAAGTTCTTGACACAATTAAAATATCATCTACATATACCGTTAAAAAATCTAAATCTTTAGGTTTTAAAATTTGGTCTAAACACTTTATAAAACTGGCTACGCTGGTATTTAATCCAAACGGCAATCTTTGAAATTGATAGTTCTTACCGTTAAATAGGAAAGCTGTATATTTCCTACTCACCTCCGCCAATGGTACCTGCCAATAACCTGCTGTTAGGTCCAGTGACGTCATATATCTCACCCCGCTGAATTTCTGAAATATTTCATTGATTGACTCTGGTGATTCACGGTCTGGTATTATTATCTGGTTGATTCTCCTGGCATCTAAACATAACCTAACTCTGCCATCTTTTTTAATTACTACAACTAATGGGTTCGAATAGTGTGATACTGACCTTTCTATTATCCCTCCTTCCAGCATCCTGTCCAGCTCCTCTTGCACCGCTCGTCTCTTGGAATAAGGGACGGGATAACTTCGCTGCATGAAAGGTGTGTGTTCCCGTATCTGCAATGTACATACATAATCCTTTGCCCTTCCTGGAATATCGGCAAACACTCCCTTAAACTCCTCGATTACTTCCCACAGCGCCGCACGCTGATCACTCCTTACCACCTCACCTCCACTACAAAATTCATCCGCCCTTATCTCCCATACTGCATTATTAATATTACTCCTTTCATCTTCACAATCATCAATATACTCGCTCTCTCTACATAAATTTACTCTAGTATCTGCATCACTTTCACCTACTCTCTTTTGTAATATTTTTACCCCCGTTGTTCTAACTGTATCTATTATTTGTTCAAAATTAACTTTTACAGACCGATCACCCCCGTCTAATTCTACTATTTTCTCCTTAAAGTTTACAATAGCTTTATTTCTTTGCAGGAAATCATTACCCAATATAATGTCTAAACTTAACCCTTTAACTACCAAAAATGTGTTCTCAAATTCTATGTCATTTATCAAAAAACTTAAGTGTATCTGTTTTGTTATTCTCTTGCTGCGTACGCCTGTAACTCCTACTACTGTAACCCCAGCTACTGGTAAAATTGGAATATTCTTTATACTTTCTTTTAACTCTCCTAAAATGTTTTCAGCAATAACAGAAATCTCACTACCTGTATCTACAAGTGTTCTATAATATTTATTAGCTACCTTTACCTGTATTTCTGTCAGTCCCGCTCTCACCTCGATTGCATTGTTTTCTTCCTCCAGTAGATCTGCAACTATATCTGTTCTAATTACATTACTCTTGACATCTTCTAACGGTTGGACCTCACTTGCTTCCCTGTACAGTGGTCTGGTCCGTGCTACCACTGTATACTCTAGTTTTCCGGTTGTTGTCTATGGTTGCTTGTTGTGGGTATCTGGTGATCCCGCGGTGGTCCCTGGTGGTAGTTATTTGTTCCTCTGTACTGCCTGGTTTCGTTTCTCCTCCTCTGCTCTTCTCTTGGTAAACTACATTTATAACACCGTTGTCTGCTGGCGAAATTCTCCCATTTGCACCTGGAACAACTCCACTCACCTGGTTTGTTTACATTATCTCTATGCACATTATTATTATACCCACGATAATTATTATTCTTATTTTGATTATGTTCAACATGATGATGGTTATTATTCTGTTGTATTCGCCTACCCCCTTCTCGATCTCTAATGCTCTGTAATATATCTAGTATTCTCTCCAACTCGTTCATATCTTCAATTTCTTTTGTCATTAAAGTGGTTTGTACATCTTTTGGTAAGTGTTTACTTACATGTCTAACAAAAGATTTAAATGGTATCTGCGGCTCTAAATACTTTGCTTCGTTATATAACTTGGTCACGTATATTGTTAAATTATTATTATTATTAGAGTGTCCTAAAAAATCGCCCGTTCCCATTATACGGCTTCTTAGTATTTCTTGTTCATCTTCGGTCCAATATTTCCCTTGAAATGCTCTTTCAAATGTCTCATAACAGTCCCATTCTGACCGATGTGCTTCCGCCCACACTACTGAACTACCCCTAAAACATTTAATTATTTTGGTTAATTGTACCTCCCAATTACTGTTATTGAAACGGTTGTATTCCCGGGTTTGGTTTATGAATCTCATTGGATGTATTGTCCGGTTTTCATAGCTAAATGTTTCTAATTCAATTTCATTGTGTAAATCTCTAGTTATGATAACCCTTTCAGTAACCCCGGTAAATTTTTTGTTAATTTCCCCCCGTAATTCATTTTTCACACTCATTAAATTGTTCTCAATTACAGTACATTTATCATATATGTTATTACTAGAGTCAGCTGCATGGAACTAGTATCGTCAAGGTCACACCGCTTACTTACAGCGTTGCCACTAAGCAACAGTTTCCCTTTCTTCCGAAAAATGCTACACTAGTAAGTAAGCCTACTTAATGTAAAGAATATAACAAAGTGAGAAAGTTTGTAATACATGCATTAGAGTACATTGTTACATTGTCAATAATTCTTAATAATAATTACATCACAATTAATATATTGTTAATAATTAATTAACAATTAATTTCCGTATCTTATACATAACATTCAATTCGACGCGTCAGCTATAGTTTGTTTGAATGAATTTTATACGCATCCTGCGTCTTAAGCTTGCCCCATTTAATTATTGAAGACACCGCACTATTCGTGACTCAGAAAAATATTCTATTTTTATTTCCTGCGCTGCTTATTAATAATTAAGTAAAAAAATTAGAACTATACTATAAGATGTTACATGCACAAGTAGCATAAAAATAATGGTATGTATAAACGTGAAACGAATTGGATTTCTTAAGAAAATAAGGATAATTTTATAAACAACAAATACAAATGTCTCATGAAATAAATTAAAAATTCCTTATTTATTTATATATATATATATATATTTTAACTTAAATCTTTAAATATATAATTTAAATTTATAATTCTATATTTTATGCATTGTCCTTACTAATTTTATAATTAAAATTTTCCTTATTTTATGAACTATAGAATTCCTTATGACTATTATAAATAAGCAGTATGTTGAAAAACTCACCTTAAATAGGTTAGTCACACAATTATCACTTTGCAAAGTGATAGCACAGAGCACATTCATAACACTCTTGAAGAAAACACGCACACACGGTTTTTTATGTTTCAATAAAAATAGAAAATACTACGCTTCGCTATAGACATGTTTACCACCTATATACACTTTTTAACACTCCTGCAGTATTCGTCTTCGGATTCACTGGACTCAGGTTCGCTGTCACTACTCACACGTAAGTGTATGATGAAGGGCTCCACTGTGGTGTCTCTCGTGCACTGCTTTGAGTAATCGGCTTCTTGTAGTGCCTCCGCATGTCTTACGCACTTCTCCCAGTCTTCCTGAGTTATCCTGTCCAAAGCTTCGTGTGCAAGTTGTTCAATATCGGCCAATCTGAAAGTCGTATTCTTGTTTGCAACATACCGTTTAACTTGGGCCCATATCAGCTCGATCGGATTATACTGACAATGATATGGTGGCAGGCGCACTACTGTATGTCCCATTTCATTTGCCAGTTGATCCAATTCGTACGTCTTCTTGGCCGTTCGGATCTCTTCTTTAGAAAGAAGTTCATCCCTGGTTTCAGCTGTGGAAAATGAAATTCTCTTCTTACGCAGCCACTCCATGATATCCGCTTTACGCCAGTTTGAACATGGTGGTTTATCTATTTGTACAGAATGATAGCTGGCATTATCCATCACGATGACAGAGCCTTCTTCCAAGGAGCGCAACATACCAACAAACCAGGTCTTAAAAACTTCAGCATTCATTTCTGTGTGGTAGTCAGATGCAGCTGAATGCTTACTGCCACGAAAGACAAGTTTGGCACCTGCTATGAAACCTGTACTTGCGGATCCAGCATGTGCAATAATCAGCCGGCCACCTCTACCAGTAGGTACTTTCAGCCCACCGTTCCCTCTGGAGTCTTGCCAGATGTATTTATTCGTATGATTCTGTGATATCCAGGTTTCATCCAAATAAATTATAGGCCTGATGTCCTCCGTACGATGTATATGCATGGTTCTCAAAAACTTCGCTCTCAAGGCAGCAATGTCTCTGCGCTCCATTAAAAATTTTCGTCCATCGTTGCACTTCTTAAATTTAAAACCAAGCACTTTCAGAAGGCGAAGTACGGAGGCTTCTGAACCAGAATAATTGATTTTCTGACAGAGATCAGCTCGAATTTTGCTTGCAGTGGGGTATTCCCCTCGGTCGTAATATTCTAGTACGGTCCTGCGGACTATTTGTTTATTAAAATCGTCCAGTTCAGTGTTTTTGTGTTCCCGTTTATACCCTTTCCTTGGAGAACTGAACACAACACTCACGCCTTGATCATCTGCCGAAGCAACGGTATTGCTAATACGTTGCACCGACTGTTCAGAAATGCCACAAGCTTCCGCTGTCAATTTTCGAACTTGTGCAAAGTTTATGTTCCTCCTGGCTTCTTCATTATACGCAAGATTTTTAAAAAACTTGTAAACGTTTGCTATGATGACTTTACTTTGTTTTCTAATGTCCTCTCGGCCCGCACGTACACCACCGCTGCTTGTACTCGAACTAAATGTAGGATACTGTTCCTCAATATCACTCATAATAAATACAAATTATTGAAATAAACTAATACACACACTGTCTACAATAAAGACGTCACCGTTCACATGAAACGCACAAAATGTCTGTCAACAATACTAAGGACGATAAATATTTTGGATGTTCGTCTCTTCCTCACCTCGTCCACCCAACCTACTTGGAATGGGGTACTGTAACTGAAATGGGATTGGCTTTTGTCACAACAGCGACAATTTTGTTTACAGAAATTGCTCAGTCCTATTTATCTTTGTGCAACGGAAGAAAGGTAGTAGCGCGGGCAGTAAACATACACATTTTTGAGGGGATTGTAAAATGACAAAGGCATTCATAAAAGTGTCAGACAGCAATATTTACCGAAAAGACATGCCGACAGGGTATACGCAATGTGCATACCAAATGTGTACATATACCTAACAGAACTTCCGAACCATATGGCTTAGGAATGACCGTGTAGAGAACAAAAACAGATTCATTTACAAAAGGGAAAAGACCGTGAGTATGAAAAAATTAAAGCGACAACAGCAGGCAAGGTCAGCGTTCTCAGACAACTGTCAGTCTGTAGGATAACCGCCCATGAAGAAAACGGTAAAACTTTAATAAGTAAGTGCACTGTACGGAAATCACAAAATAACTGACCTAATGGTACTTCGTAAAGTTAGGGTGTGTATTGCTAAAAGGTTTAGATTCTAACATAAGAAAAACCAGCGCAGTATAAATAGTAGTTTCAGAGAACTGCAAATCGTAACAAAAAAAAAGCCAAAGAAACAGAAGAAACGCAAAGATAGAAATTCTGTAGATATTTACGCGACAACAAAAAATATGTTGCCGACTCACACAAATTTTTAGAGCTCAAATACTGGTGCCCAGAATTTAACTGAGTAGTGTTACCCACAACTAATTATTCCTGATAAAACAAATTCATTTACGCGATACGCATAAATAAATTTGAAACGAAGAATATAATGTGGATGTATGAAATTTGTTTTCGTAACACTGCTAAAACGCTACACACTGTACTAGCCGGCAACAACGCTGGGCGAGGGGCGTGGAGGTGACAGGGAGAAGCAGTGTTGTATTGATTTTGTCATATAAATCATTTATTTTAGGATCGAACTTCTCATTAACTATCTCTACTACTTGTTCTTGCATATTTGTACAACGTACATCTATTTCATTGATTCGTCTGTCAAAACTAATATTCTGCTTTCTGATTTCATTTTTAACTTCTTCAAATTTTACGTTAAAATTATTTTGAACTTCTCTAATTTCATTTTTCTGTTCGCTAAATTTTTCATCTAGGTTACTAAATTTCTCATCGAACTTATTATTTTGTATATTAAAAAGCGTCTGCATCATTTTTACTATTTGATTTTTGTCAGCCCTGTTAATCGGGACTGGCGTCGAGTGAATAATTTCTCCACTCATAATTTGTGATTCGGTTGCGCTTGTCTGGCTTTCATTGGTATTGTCAGCTAGACTGACGTTCTCGTTATCTGCCATTTTAAAATTTTGTTTAAATATTTCTTTCAAAAAAAATTTATTTCGTGTACTAAATATTACACCATCATATTATACATAAAATTATTGTACTATTTTTTACCATGTGTAGTTACAACATAACCTTAATTTTACGTCTTTTATACTCTTTCGCTACCCACTCTGTTTCTGAATTCTGGCTTATTTATATAATTATTTTATATAATGTCCCTGTTCGGGCGCCATTTGTATAAAAACTACTATTTATACATTTAATTCACTTATACTTACCATTATTCCTAAGGGTCCCCCCAGAGTTCTATAAGCGAGATCAGAAACAGTGCGAGGTTACGAAATAATTATTCTGACACATTTTAAATGAAGAGAATTTACATTTTAATTTTATTTTTAAATCATTGAAAATTCAACAAATTTCGCATATAAAGTGACTTTGTAATAATTTCTTCTTTATCTTGTGGTTCGTTACATTAGTACCACTCCTATGCTATCTTATTCTATTGGCTTACCTTATATTCATATATACATACAGACAGAGCCCAGCCTGCATATTTAACACTCACTCAAACACACAATTTCTTTACCCCTTAAACATTTTATAATGAAATTCCCCCCTCGCCGGCCACGCAGTCTCTGCGCACACTCATTGTTCCGTTACACTGTCGATTCCCGATTAATTACTGTTCCAAAAAAAAATTTTATGCTGCTCGTTACTTTTCTTGATGCGGTCACATACTATTTTTCGGTTGTTACAACTTTTTGCCTTGGTAAATTAAAACTTTGGTGACGAGCCAACTTTGGCCGCCCGGTACCGGGGAACTCAACTAGTCGACTGGGAACGGTAACGGAACAGGTACTACCGTTATGATCTCATAGTTGGTATGGAAGTCACGGCCTTATCCTTCGTCGCCGAAGTTTCGTTCCATGCTCTACATGTAGTTTGTTGGGTTAACATGGTCAACGATTTCAATTAGGTACAGGCTGACGTCATTGGAGGAACCTGACTTACACAGTACTTCCTGCCGCTCAAAAGCACATTGCTGAATTTTACTCGTCCCAGGACATCCTGTTTTGTGGCTGGACGCGTCACTCGAGCTCGTGGTGGTACAGTTGCGTCTGTGTGCTGCT
The DNA here is from genome assembly GCA_034769895.1 of Magicicada septendecula. Lineage (NCBI taxonomy): Eukaryota > Metazoa > Arthropoda > Insecta > Hemiptera > Cicadidae > Magicicada > Magicicada septendecula. The sequence continues at coordinate 327,527,392 of CM068367.1, forward strand.
ACACAAGTACGGATTTCTGAGAATTTTGAAGGGGGTAAATTCTTTGCTCGCCGCGTTACACAATAACAACTGCGTATCGCTTTGTTACCACTGTTTCTTAACATCGTTCTGTTACACGGAAAATAACGTTGCACAATAATTTTCATAACTTCTGACAAGCCCGCCCCAAAATGAAAGAAATAAAAGATATAAATGCCCATACTGTAAAAAATTAAAAACACCCAAAATTGACCCGCTACAACATGAACTAGCGGCGAATGCCTTTAAGCCAGGCTGTTATCATGGCTAAAGCTAAGTCCCTGTTTGACGACATTAAAAAAAAAAGGAGGAAGAATTTTCGACCATTGAATTTAAAGCAAGTCGAGGTTGGTTTGATCGATTCAAACGTCGCTCAAACCCAGTGGCGAAGCTAGTAGTTAATGAATGGGTAGGCAAAAATCATATCTTAAATTATTTTTTAAGGAATCACTAAAAGGATGGAGGTTCAAATCGGACGCTGAGGTAGAGTTTGCTGTAAGCAAATGGTTCCACAAACAGCCGTAAGAATTTTACTAGCAGGGAATCTACAGGTTGGTGCAACAGTGGAACTCATTTCTTAATGTTAATGGAGACTTTTTTAAAAAAAAATCGTTGAATAAAAAATGCTTTACAGCTCTATACGTGTTTCTATTGAACAATCCTTGTATTAGTCATACACAATAATACAACTGACTGAACTTCAAATTTTTAAACTTGATTAGTTTATATATATATATATATATATATATAAACTAATTTCTATGTTTAATGTTACAAATAACAATCTTGATCATCTGTTAGTTCAGCAGAATAACAGGGACACTTTTAATAACCGCATAAAATAAACACACTTATAAACAACACAGCACGCTTTAACTTGAATGTTTGGACCACAGAAGTGAGGCATGCCTCAACGCTCTATGTGTACAGCACGGGACAATCCCCCCTCCCTTCACTTCCTCATCACACCGGCACATTGCTTACATACGATGTATACAAAAAACGCTGAGGCAAGTTCAGGTTGCCTCATTCGCTTTAAACGAGCTATGCCGAGTCTCACCTGTCACCATCTAGCGGTCGCTCAGTAAAGCACGTTTCGGCCTAATAAATTCGACAGTCGCGGTAACTACGTTATGTAGTTCATACGTATTTATAATTTTTATTCTACATAATTTTTTAGGGTAGGCATTGCCTCAATTGCCTCCATGTAACTTCGCCACTGCTCAAACCTTCACAGCCTTCGACTTCAAGGTGAATCAGCAAGTGCCGACATGGAAGCAGCTGATAAATATCCTTCCACATTTAAGGATTTGGTGAACAGTCGAAGCTATCCCCCTAACCTTGTTTTCAATGTGGATGAGACAGGGCTGTTTTGGAAAAAGTTACCTTCACGCACTTTCATTTCTAAAAGTGAGCAACAGGCCCCCGGCTTCAAAGCGGCCAAGGATCGGCTTACACTTCTATTGGGGGGTAATGCAAGTGGAGATTTGAAATTAAAACCTCTTTTGGTGTACCACTCAGAAAATCCATGAGCGATGAAATTTTATAAAAAAGAAAATTTGCCCGTCAAATGGACATCAAACAAGAAGGCTTGGGTGACAATGGCTGTGTTTAATGATTGGTATCTTAACCATTTCATCCCCGAAGTAAAAAAATATTGTGAGGAGAACGACTTAGAACATAAAGCCATGTTAGTTCTGGATAACGCGCCCGGTCATTCTGTTACCTTGGAAAGCCTCCAAACTGATTTTCCTGTTGATGTTGTGTTTTTTCCTCCCAATACAACTTCATTATTGCAGCCTATGGATCAGGGAGCAATTGCTGCTTTTAAAGTGTATTATTTGTGACGCATATTCAGCCAATTAATTCATGAAACAGATTCAGCAGACAAGCAGTCAATGAAAGAATGGTGTAAATCGTTTAACATTATGAAAGCCATTGAAAATATTGATCTTTCATGGAAAGAAGTTTCACAACATTGCATGAATGGTTGTTGGAAAAAACTGTGGCCGGACGTGGCCAAAAATGAAGAAAATAAAGTTTTTTCAAATTTAGTCTTTGTCATTAAAATTTACTTTAAATTTGAAATTTGTTTATAAAAAGTTGTCTCAGGGTTGGCAGTACTGATCTACAAACATCAGACTGTATTAACATAATTTTTGGTTAACTATTTTAATTCCCGTGTAGGTTCTTTTAGCCTGCAGAATACCAATAAAGTAACTAAAAAATCTTATTCTACCATTATAGGTAGTTTGAGAGTGATTACAATTCACTTATATCTTAATGTATAACAAACAAAATTATAACCATGCCTGATTTGACATTATAGTCAACCTGATTTGACTGGTTGAATAGTCAATCGACAATAAATATTAAATGACTTAATGAATGTTAAAAGAACTCTTTATGATATCAAAAATGTGAACATAACTAAATAATAACTCGATGCAGTGTCTTTTAAAGAATCATCTGAATCGTCTTACTGGATTCCTTCAAAAAGGTAATCGGTTAATTATCAGTAAATTATGTTGATTGACTTTGTTAATGGGACTATATTGTTATTCCCTGGTTTTTTAGTCTATTTAGTGACCTCTGTATAGCTCTATTAAGTGTCACTTTACTTTAATTCTTTTCTATGAAGTAGTGTCCTTTCAGGCCACTATCTGGTTTATAATAGTTCACTATAGTTGTTTACATTGATTGCTAATCTGGTATTTTAATACATTTGTCTGTGCTTTTGTATAGAGAATTGCATAATAGTATTCACATCTAGTGTCACATGACAGATGCGCTTATTTATGATTATAATGTTTAATATTACTGATAATAATTCACTTACACTATCATATTAGTGATATTACATCTTTTTTACCATACAGGTATCCCCCTTTTTGCTCCTTTACTTTACTTTACAATATGGTTTTAGCTCAGTTCACATGGTGATTCTCATTTTTTTTTTTTTTTTTTTTTTTTTAATTCCCTGTGTAGCTGATCTTGGTACAGGTAGAAACCTTGTTACCTCTACTTGATTTAGTATACAAAAGATTTTAATTTAGACATGTTTTATTTATTATTAAATATGAAACTAGGTGGAAAGTACCTGTACCTAGGTTATGTGTTTCCCCCCTATGTAGCAACAATGGGTGAATTGAGTTGGTACAAATTTACATTTTTTAACCTTGTTTTCACAAGTATTATGTTATTAATGATTACCTGTAATTCATTAATTAGTTTTTTTTTCTATCTGACATAATTTTTCTATTACTTAGCTAACAATTATTATAATTATTAGACAGTTTTAATTTGGGCATTCTTCTTTTCTCTTTTAAAGGTGCGTATTTCTTCTAATTTTTCTCTCCACAAGAGGCCGTCGTCATTTTCATAAAATATACTGTCACCCGGCGTATATTGTCTATGGTTTCTTATTTCCCTAACATTGTAAATGGCTCGGTCCGAAGGGGCACTTTCGCTTCCAATTAGCTTCGCCGTCCAGTTTACACAATTTGAGTCCAGAGTTACTTTGGCTCTACTCACATCTATTATAGCTGAATACTTTCTCAGCATATCGCAGCCGATTAACATCGTGAAGGGTAGTCCATGGGCTACCAAAAATTCCATAGTGATTGTCTCGCCATTACTCTTTAATTCCAACATGACTTGTTTTCAGACGGTCTTGTTTTGACGCCCTGTTGCTCCTATCAACACAATATTATTTACAGGTAGTGTAGGTATTATCTTCTTGTTCTTTTCCTGTATTTTATTTAGTTCAATATTATCGATTAACGACACATTTGCGCCGGTGTCTATCATTATTTTGGTGTATACTCCATTTATCTCTGTGATTATGAATGCGATTTCCGTGTTGCTGTGTTCCGTTTTGTGGCCATCCTCTTCTAATAGTTCATCCCGTAGGTTCTTCAAGAAATTGGTTCTGATAATAGTAATGGTTTGTGTGGTTACTTTGTAATTTGTTAAGTGATCATACCCAACAGATCGGTTCAGTGAAGGTCCATTTTGCGTTCTCACTGCCGCTGTTAGTTTAAAGATGGTTCGGCCTCTTCCTGCCGTCGGTCTTGCGAATTCCTTTGTTCATTTTCTTGAGGTCTATTCCCGGGTTGAGGGCGGTCCTCTTCATCATTGGGCCGTTGATAGTCCTCTTGACTGCGACTCCTCCTGGTGTTATTTCTGGGGTTCCGTCCGTCATCGTAGCTGTGACTCCTGTGTGGGCTATTGTAGACATTTGAAGGTCTCGTGTATTGACGCCTTCCCCCTCCGTTGTTTCCGGCATGCACGTAATAAACTCTGCGGTACGGCCGATTTTGTTGATTGTAATTTGTGTTAAAGTTCTGATTATTATTATTGTAACTTTGGTTATTCGCCCGGTTCGGCTGATTGTTCGGGCCATTTGCTCGGTTACCATGATTATTGGGGCCACTTGGTTGACTATTATTATTGTTTAGGTTACCGTTGTTGTTACCATTGGTGTTCGGTCGAAAAAACGGTTCTCTATTGTCATTGTTGTTGTTCCGGTTGTTAAAATTAGGTCGGTAGTTACCACGATTATTGTTACTATTCTGGTTTACATGGTCGTTATACCGGTTGCTCCCTTGACGACTTCTACGGTTGCAGCCTTCGTGTTCATATCCCTCTAGTAAAGCTGCCATTGCTTGTATGGTTTTCACTTGGCCGCTAAGTCTTGCTCTCACTATACCTCCTTCGTAGTGGAACGCTAGTTTGGTCACGAGGCTTTCTTCTGGAATTCGTGGTTCTAGGTTTCTTGCGAGACAAACCTTTCCGAGGAAGTATGCTGTCAGGGTCGCTCCTCTATTCGCTTCGTACCTCCCGTAACAGATGTTGTCCCTTACGATGTTCTGGGTACTCTCTGACCAATATTTGGACTTAAACAATTCCTTGAATTTGGCGTAACTTTGGATATCATGCCGTGTTGCCGTCCACCAATTGTCGTTCACTTCCTTGAAGTACTCGTCCATCTGTCCTCGTATGACCGGCCATCTGGTCTCTCGGTTTCTGCTTAAAATCTTGTCTACTCGGGCCAGAAATTCCATTGGGTTCCGCTTATATGCCCTGAAGTTCATCGCTTCCCGATTGTCGGCATGTTGGAAGTGTGATACTAGTCCTCGTCGATTTCCGATGGTCTCGATTTCTTCTCGTATGCTCGGAATTTCTTGGTGTTGCATGTCCTCGATTCTTTCATAATTGTCGTTGACTCGTGTCCGTACTGTGTTCACGGTCGTTTCAATACCCATGCACCATTCTTCAGTTTTCGATTTCAGTTGATTCATCTTGTCTTCCATTTCCTGTCGTATCGCCGCAATCTGGATTTGATTAGCTTCCTCTATGTTGCTCACTCGAGTATTAATATTTTCCTTCGCTTGTTGCAGTTCGTTGCTAGTCTGTTTCCATTTTTCATTTATTTCAGCGATTTCTTTTTTAACTTCGGTCGTCTCCTCCTCAATTTTCTCGTTCATGGCTTCCATGTTCTTCTGGCTATCTGGTTTTAACTCGTTTATTTTCTTATTGGTGTCATCCATTTTCTTATTGGTGTCATCTATTTTTCCACTTAACTCCTCCTTCAATTCCTTGTTGTTGTCATCCATTTTCCTTAATTGTTCCTTCATAAACTTCATCATTTCCAGGAAGTTTGCGTCTCCTGGTTGGGTGGGTTGCTCTGGTTGGTCCTCTCGTCGTGTGGGTTTGGTAGGCTCCATGGGAGGTAGTATCGCTTCGATGTCTTCCACCGGCGTTGCCTCCTTTTCGTCCATGTTTATCTCCTGTTCCGTGTCCACTGCGCGTTTCTTCGACGTCGCTCTTCGATGCATGTTCTAGTTTTTTGTACTGCGGCTGCTGCTAGAGATTAGGTAAAATGGATTTTTATTTCTTTATTTAGAATTAGTATTTTGACCTAATTTGAGCCTCTTCGTAGGTGCGCCAATTTGTAGAAGATCGTGATTCCTGTGTTTTATAACTCGGTTTACTTTTTTATTTGCAAGTTTAATGTTTATGTTTTGTAAGAAAATTTGATTTAATTGTTTAATTAAATTTAATTAATGTTTAATTGATTCCATTAATTAATCGGTGAGTGTCTCTTGACGTGGTTTAAAGAAAATATTTAGTACAAAGGTTTTGTAAAATATATAAAAACACTTGGTAAGTTTCACAAATTTTTTAATTAACTCTGACAGCTGTTTCGACTAACTTAAGCCATTGTCAAAGAGCGAGTGAATGAAATTACTGAACACAGGATGTTAGAGTAGTGTAGGTGGTAAACATCTGTTTAGGGCGTATCTGGAACATCTGTGTTGTGATGGCGAGGGGTGGGGAGTGTGTGCATGAGACAAGGGAAGGTCTGGTGTCTTTAAAACTAAATACAATCATGAATGCAAAATATAAAATTAACTGAACTAAATATAAACTGAATGCAAAATTTAAAATAATGGTGAACATTCAAAATAATATAAAATAAACTAAACTAAATAACAGATTTTAATAAAGGGGATACACAAAATTCAGTCTGTTCATTGGTTAAATTTTTGTTATTTTTTATTGCTTTTTTAATTTCTAAAATTTCTAACAAATCCATTTTTCTACCTTTTTGTATGTTGTGGAGTAGTGTTATGTTTTTTGTGTCTATAAAGTGATTGTGTTGTAAGCAATTATCTGCAAAACCTGTATTAGATGTATTGGTTAAAATCGCCTTCTTATGTTCAGAAATGCGATGTTTCAGAGCACGGCCACATTGTCCGATATAAATAGCATCGCATTCTTCACAGTGTATTTCATAAACTCCATTTTTCTCCAGTGTATTAGATTTTTCTTTATTATTGACTAGTAGTGAAAAAAGATTACGTTTGTTTACTGATACCATGTTAAGACCATGGTTTTTTAACCTATTATTAATCTTATCTGTTATACACGGAATGTAATTTGTTAAGTGAAATTTTTTGTTACCCTGATCTGGCTCTATGGAATAAAATTCTTTTAAAGTAATTTTCTTCTGTTTTTTTAAAATTAAAGAATCAATTATTCTTTCATCATAACCGTTATTTTGTGCTATGGCTTTTATAATATCTACCTCTTTATTGAAATTTTCTTTGGATAAAGGAACTATAAGGAGACGATTAACCATTGCATGAAAACTGCTTAATTTTATGTGCCATGATGTTAGTGATTGTTTATGTATAACGGTATCTGTAAAAGTAGGTTTTCTATATATCTGAAAACTAAGATTATTTTGTGATCTAGTAATGGTAAGATCCAAAAAATTTAAACTTTTCATATTTTCTGTTTCAAGTGTAAATTGCACGCTACTATAAAAGGAATTAATATAATCTAAGAACATATGGAGCTGTCTATCTGTTCCCGTCCAGATACAAAATATATCATCAACATACCTTGCCCAATGAAAAACATATTTTATGTTGGGGTTATCAGATGTAAAAATGTTTTCTTCCAAAAATGTCATAAAGATTTCACTTAATAAAGGTGATAAAGGAGAGCCCATAGGTAAGCCATTAAATTGTTTATAGATTTTATTATTAAACTGAAAATAATTTTGTCCTATGCAAATATCTAAGGCCGAGAATAATTCTTTTTTCCGATCACTATTTAAGGTTAAAGTATTTTGTATATGTGAGGAACAGATAGACAACAGAACATCTACAGGTATAGACGGAAATAAATTCTTAACATCAAATGAAACTAATTTTGCATTCAGTGGTAAATGTACATTTTTTATATTATTAACTAATTGTAAAGTGTTTTTAATAGCATACTTTGGGTTAAAGTTAATATATTTTGGCAATAATTCATTAAGTTTTTTACAGACTTTATATGCAGGTGCAGTTACATATGAAACAACTGGGCGCATGGGACAATTAGGTTTATGTATTTTTGGTAAACTATACAAAACAGGAGCTTTTGGGTTCATCATAGTTAGCATGAAACTTTTTGTGTCTGAAAATATATTAGGGCAATTTTTAATAAGTGATTTTATTTGTTTTTGAAACTTATTAGTGGGATCATTTAATATCTTGAAATTGTCATTCCTGAAGAGAAGTTCTGTCTTTTCAATATATTCGCTCCTATTTATTATTGTAATTGTATTGCCTTTATCAGCTTTGCAAACCACTAAACTATTTGAATTAATTTTTTGTTTTAAACTGTTAACTATGTACTTATCTGAATCTTTTAGACTGTACTTATTCTTATTACTTTTTGATATAATGTTTGCACAGGAAACTAATTCATTATTTCTTATATCTGAGTTATCTACATTACTAAGTGCTATTTCTGTATTTACACATAACATTTCTATGTCTCTTTTGTACCGTATGTTTGGACAATATTTCAAACCTTTATTTAACAGATTTAGTTCTTTCTGAGTAAAGTTTATATTTGAGAAATTTTCCACTCTGTTATAAAATTTATTTACTGGTGATGACATAGTAGTTACTCTCTTACTACTTAGCTTAGTTGTGATAAGTTTTAGTAATTTTGTTTTTTGTACTAAATATTGTTTATGAGCATGATAACTTACTTGTTCTCTGATCATATTATCAATAAGGTCAAATTCTACTGCACTGTATCTATAAGTTAATTCACAATGTATTAGTTTTTGGTGTAAAGACAAATTATTTCTTCTAGAGTACCATTTCTTGAGTTCCAAATGTAGCCAGTTCTTGTATGCCTGTTGAACAGCAGTTTTTGCTTCAGACGATTGATGGCGGCAACTAATCTTCATGTACGTTGGAAATACACTATTCTTTAGGCACTGTTTATTAAACCACAAATGGTTGTTGCACTTCCGGAATTTTAAAAGACATCTTCTGTAGAAAGTAACGAGCATTGCTTTACTTGCACTTTTCACGATATTAATTGATGACTCGTTGGGCACTTGGTGAAACATATTAATACAAAGGTTTTGTAAAATATATAAAAACACTTGGTAAGTTTCACAAATTTTTTAATTAACTCTGACAGCTGTTTCGACTAACTTAAGCCATTGTCAAAGAGCGAGTGAATGAAATTACTGAACACAGGATGTTAGAGTAGTGTAGGTGGTAAACATCTGTTTAGGGCGTATCTGGAACATCTGTGTTGTGATGGCGAGGGGTGGGGAGTGTGTGCATGAGACAAGGGAAGGTCTGGTGTCTTTAAAAACTAAATACAATCATGAATGCAAAATATAAAATTAACTGAACTAAATATAAACTGAATGCAAAATTTAAAATAATGGTGAACATTCAAAATAATATAAAATAAACTAAACTAAATAACAGATTTTAATAAAGGGGATACACAAAATTCAGTCTGTTCATTGGTTAAATTTTTGTTATTTTTTATTGCTTTTTTAATTTCTAAAATTTCTAACAAATCCATTTTTCTACCTTTTTGTATGTTGTGGAGTAGTGTTATGTTTTTTGTGTCTATAAAGTGATTGTGTTGTAAGCAATGATCTGCAAAACCTGTATTAGATGTATTGGTTAAAATCGCCTTCTTATGTTCAGAAATGCGATGTTTCAGAGCACGGCCACATTGTCCGATATAAAGAAACAGAAAATATGAAAAGTTTAAATTTTTTGGATCTTACCATTACTAGATCACAAAATAATCTTAGTTTTCAGATATATAGAAAACCTACTTTTACAGATACCGTTATACATAAACAATCACTAACATCATGGCACATAAAATTAAGCAGTTTTCATGCAATGGTTAATCGTCTCCTTATAGTTCCTTTATCCAAAGAAAATTTCAATAAAGAGGTAGATATTATAAAAGCCATAGCACAAAATAACGGTTATGATGAAAGAATAATTGATTCTTTAATTTTAAAAAAACAGAAGAAAATTACTTTAAAAGAATTTTATTCCATAGAGCCAGATCAGGGTAACAAAAAATTTCACTTAACAAATTACATTCCGTGTATAACAGATAAGATTAATAATAGGTTAAAAAACCATGGTCTTAACATGGTATCAGTAAACAAACGTAATCTTTTTTCACTACTAGTCAATAATAAAGAAAAATCTAATACACTGGAGAAAAATGGAGTTTATGAAATACACTGTGAAGAATGCGATGCTATTTATATCGGACAATGTGGCCGTGCTCTGAAACATCGCATTTCTGAACATAAGAAGGCGATTTTAACCAATACATCTAATACAGGTTTTGCAGATCATTGCTTACAACACAATCACTTTATAGACACAAAAAACATAACACTACTCCACAACATACAAAAAGGTAGAAAAATGGATTTGTTAGAAATTTTAGAAATTAAAAAAGCAATAAAAAATAACAAAAATTTAACCAATGAACAGACTGAATTTTGTGTATCCCCTTTATTAAAATCTGTTATTTAGTTTAGTTTATTTTATATTATTTTGAATGTTCACCATTATTTTAAATTTTGCATTCAGTTTATATTTAGTTCAGTTAATTTTATATTTTGCATTCATGATTGTATTTAGTTTTTAAAGACACCAGACCTTCCCTTGTCTCATGCACACACTCCCCACCCCTCGCCATCACAACACAGATGTTCCAGATACGCCCTAAACAGATGTTTACCACCTACACTACTCTAACATCCTGTGTTCAGTAATTTCATTCACTCGCTCTTTGACAATGGCTTAAGTTAGTCGAAACAGCTGTCAGAGTTAATTAAAAAATTTGTGAAACTTACCAAGTGTTTTTATATATTTTACAAAACCTTTGTATTAATATGTTTCACCAAGTGCCCAACGAGTCATCAATTAATATCGTGAAAATATTTAGTGTTGATAATTTAGTTCAATTTGTTTTTTCTTCGAAGTTCATTCAGGTGTGATGCTCTTCTGTCGACTAGGTAATTCGGTGAAGTTGACTCTCACTGAAAATACATTGAGTTATATTTACTTACTTGTAGTTGGTCTGGCTGACTTCGTAGTGTTGATGGGATAATCTAATTTTAGATTTAATTATCACAATTCAAATCGCCGCTGTCTGTCATGCCATCCAATGAGAGACGTTCACCTATCCTGAAATGTCCTAGTCTATTGAAATAAACTGTCTGACTCTAATTTACTGTGTGAAAATTATAGTTTATTTTCTGTTAACATCTCTTTAATAAATTAAAATATCATAAACTGTTCTCGGTTAAAATTTACTTTACATTTGAAATTTGTTTATAAAAAGTTGTCTCAGGGTTGGCAGTACTGATCTACAAACATCAGACTGTATTAACATAATTTTTGGTTAACTATTTTAATTCCCGTGTAGGTTCTTTTAGCCTGCAGAATACCAGTAAAGTAACTAGAAAATTTTATTCTACCATTATAGGTAGTTTGAGAGTGATTACAATTCACTTATATCTTAATGTATAACAAACAAAATTATAACCATGCCTGATTTGGCATTATAGGTTAACTGGTTGAATAGTCAATCGACAATAAATATTAAATGACTTAATGAATGTTAAAAGAACTCTTTATGATATCAAAAATGTGAACATAACTAAATAATAACTCGATGCAGTGTCTTTTAAAGAATCATCTGAATCGTCTTACTGGATTCCTTCAAAAAGGTAATCGGTTAATTATCAGTAAATTATGTTGATTGGTACAACATGCTTTTATTAATAAAATAATGAAATATTCAAATAGTAGTAGACTCTTCCTAAAATTAAATACACACACATAATAATATTTGCTTTTGTTAACTTTCGTTAATTAATTTCGTCAGCTGACAATCCTAAGGTCTTACTTACTATCATCAGTTAATCTTAGTTTAACATTAATAAATTCATTCAGTTGTGTGATTGTAACACACTCAATATTTATACATAACAGACTATTATTGTCTTCAGAATTCTTATTTATGAATTATTTAAAATGAATTGAGGATTATCTCTATAAATGGTTGCTGTGTGAAATTAATCGGGTGCATTACCCTTTATACCTTTATTTATACACATTACAATAACATTGTTCGATTATATCGTCATTTCTCAACTTCCTTAACTAATATTATAAAATCACTGTACTCCCTGTAAATCCCGGAATCGCTAGGGATTATACACTTAGCAATTCGTATTTACGCACTGTTTACTCTTCATAAATCTTCAGTAGTAGTGTTGTTATTATCACACAAATTTAGGTTAGGTTGACTTGTTGACATTGATGACGCGCACAAACTAGGTTAATCAGCTGTTTTCTGGCGGTGTCGATTTGCCGTCTGTACACATGAAAGGTTGTTCAAAAAGTGTCTCGAGCCGACGCGTGATGCTGCCGTTCTCTTCTGCGATCCGTGTAAAATTTGTCAATTTCTCTGCTTTGATTGGCTGATGATCTTTAATTTACCGCACATACCCCCTTCGCAAAATTATTTAATTGTTGTAATAAGCGTGGGGTAGCTGGGTTCGAGATTGCGACTGACGCTAGATATTTTTCCTAAACTAACTCGAATATTTTAAAATTGGCATAACTTTCTTATCACTGCTTAGATTTTGAATCTAAGTTTACCACTGTATGGCGAACATTTGGCTCTTAATTTAGAGTCCACTCATGATATGTTTTCGTCCATTATTAGGGAAGTTATTGTTTGAGATGTACACTTTACACTATTTATTATTAACTTTATATATTCTTGTATTAAAACTAGTTAATGACAATCATATCTCTTACAGAGTATGCCTTTCAAGTCCTTTGATATTCCTTACTTGTTATTTACTTATAATTATGAACAAAATACAACTCTTATTCTAACATGGTCTTAGGCCTAGGAGTCTACTAAACTATTTTGATTAACTATTTATTAGGAATAGTTTTTTGGGCAATTTCTATGTTGCCCCAATTGTATACAAAGTGTTATTGCAACTACTGGTTGACTTTGTTAATGGGACTATATTGTTATTCCCTGTTTTTTTAGTCTATTTAGTGACCTCTGTATAGCACTATTAAGTGTTACTTTACTTTAATTTTTTCTATGAAGTAGTGTCCTTTCAGGCCACTATCTGGTTATAATAGGTCACTATAGTTGTTTACATTGATTGCTAATCTGGTATTTTAATACATTTGTCTGTGCTTTTGTATAGAGAATTGGATAATAGTATTCACATCTAGTGTCACACGACAGATGCGCTTATTTATGATTATAATGTTTAATATTACTGATAATAATTCACTTACACTATCATATTAGTGATATTACATTTTATTTACTATACAGGTATCCCCCTTTGTGCTCCTGTGTAACTTTACAATATGGTTTTACCTCAGTTCACATGGTGATTCTCATTTTGACTGTTTTTTTTTTACACTTTGTTTACATTAATTCTTTTATAAATACTACTCTATGTAGCTGATCTTGGTACAGGTAGAAACCGTATTACCTCTACTTGATTTAGTGTACAAAAGATTTTAATTTAGACATGTTTTATTTATTATTAAATATGAAACTAGGTGGAAAGTACCTGTATCTAGGTTATGTGTTTCCCCCCTATGTAGCAACAATGGGTGAATTGAGTTGGTACAAATTTACATTTTTTAACCTTGTTTTCATAAGTATTATGTTATTAATGATTACCTGTAATTCATTAATTAGTTCTTTTTTCTGTCTGACATCATTTTTCTATTACTTAGCTAACAATTATTACACTTATTAGACAGTTTTATTTCTCTTTTATTTTACATTAATGCTGTGCATAATATATCATTATGCTGTTGTTTACAGCTTCTTATTGTTCTAACTTTATGTTACTTTCACTCTCTTGGCTAATATGGGATGCCTTATTCATTTACAATATTATTGGTCATATAAAGGTCATCTAAGTTAGTCAGTTATTGTTTTGTCTACAAGTTGTCAGTCTCTCAGTTAGTGTTTTGCTGGTGTTGGCTATTTACTTCACCTTAGACTTTTTTATCTTGATGTTGTTTATTCTTGTGGTTCTTCCTATATCACCATTCTTATTGATGTCATTAGTACTGTATTATCATTTCTTCCTCTTATATGTTTCTTTCTTGTTTATATGGCTTCTTACTGACCGAATCTATTGGGTTATTGTTTCCTGTTGTATAATCACTATTTAATGTATCTTCTTTCTTCTTATTAATTATTATTACCTTTTTAAAATGCATATTAGTTCTTGGTATCCAAGTCACGTATGAACAGTAAATTATTATAAATAAATCACCTTATATCCGTCGTGTGACTTCGTTACGTCGATTAAAATGACGCGTTTCGGAACATCTGTTCCATCATCAGATAAAATCGCTCTATTGAGGTCGTTAAACGTTAAAAACACATGTTACACATAATTGTCCACTATGTAATTCACTTGCTTCCTAAATGGTGCGCACCACGACGAAGCCGATCGGACACTGAACTATTATCTGAGTGATTACGCCTAAGCAGGTTCAAAGCTGTATCGTATAGCGGGTTGGATTTAAAATTTAAGTGGTCATTCAATATGAAGTCTCGGCTGTTTATATTATTATATGCTTTGTATATTTTGAACTCCTCTATTGCGTCCATGTAACGGCCTTTGTTGCACACATGTAGGGGTATTAAATTAGATTTAAAATCAGTATAATTATGATTGTGTAAGATTAAGTGGCGGGCAAAGTTGGACTTGATATTATTTAACAAAGTGAGATTATTTAGGTGACGTTTTGGTGTGTGTTCTTTAAATCGTTTGAGGAAACCTCTCCCCGTTTGACCAATGTAAAAACTGTTGCAGTCGTTACATGATAATTTATATATGCCGGATTTGTTTTCTAAAGGTATGGGTTTTCTATGACGTAGTATTTTTAATAGACTATTGTTTGTTTTGAAGGTAGCAGTAATATTCAATTTATTAAATGTGGAGGTTAGAATCTTTGGCATTATATTTGTGTCTGCGGTGGAAATAAATGTTATTTTTGTATCCTTATCTATTGGGGGCTTGGATTTTCGAATTTTATGTTTCTTGATGAGATTATCAATCAACGTGTTTTGGTAACCATTAGCTAAAGCTATATGTTTAATGGTATTCACCTCCTCACGGTAATCATCATCACTGAGAGGTACTGCCAACAATCTGCAGATAAAGTAATTATAAGCTGCCAACTTTTGCGAAAATGGATGATAAGAGTCAGCATGTATTGTCACATAAGTGATAGTCGGTTTTCTATAAATATTAAATTTCAATTTATTTACGTGTTTAGTGACAGACAAATCTAAAAAATTCAATTTATTATCCACTTCAGTTTCCAACGTGAATTGAATGTTTTTATTAATATTATTCATATAATGTTTTAGGTTTGGATGTTTTTTTAGTCTGGATGTTTTCTAGTTGTAAACATAAATACTTTTGTCAACGAAATGGAAATGGTTATTTGGTTGATACATACCTTCATAGGTGACTTGAATTTTTGGAGACGAAGCTACCCAGAGCCGACTCTTTGTTGCTGCGTACTTTTCAAGTGACTTGAGTTTGAGCTGTTTGTTCAGATGGCGGATTCTGATGAATGTTCTTGTCCTGACGTACAGACAAATGACTTTCTCGTCCACTTCTGGAAATTTAGATTTGAGTAAGGTGGCCAAGTAAGAGATAACTTTCATTTGTTTTGATACTGTACATCCGTCAAAAAAACTAAAAACTATCTCAAACTAGGGGGGTTATTTTTAGGGGAATCTACCAGCTTTTGGAACAGGGCTATTTTCACCCATATAGGAGTGGTACTCCAGTAGGGGTGTATTCATAACTGTTAGTAAGTATGTTATACTGAATTTTTGTTGTAACGCCGAAGCAAGGATGGGGATGGAATAAAAGAAAAAATGTCCACCCCTTCCGCATCAGTCCTTGTGGAAGCAACTGGGCACTACAGTCCAGGGGGGGTCATAGTGAGTGTGGATGGGGGTGACCAAGTTACAGGCCATGAGGGAGATGTGGTTTATGGCTAGGATGAGGCCGGCGATGGTCAAGAAGCCTAGTGCAGAACACAGTAAATTGTAACGGGTATCAGGGGTTAAGGGATTTGAAGAAGGGCTGAAAAAAAAAAATTAGCATTGAGTTCACGATTGAGTTGTGAAGTATTCTTGGGGGTGTAACCTGTATTTTACAGTGAGATTGTGATGATTTATTTGTATTTTATGTGATAAATCTGTAATTTTGGTGGGTAATAGTGTTTCGTGAACATTATACAATTTGTAGGGGATTTATATGTTTTAGATGTAGGTATGCAGCAATTGAATATTGCCATTAGCAAATTAAATAAGCAACCAGTACTTTGAGAAAAGTCAACCAGTACTTTGACAATAATGAACCAGTACGACTAAGAGGAAACGAATCAGTTGGGGATATGGAATGATGGAAGGCCATTTGTTGATATTTTAATTGAATGTTTCAGAGTCAGGTGATACTGTGGCGGGTGCCTATCTGATTTTATGGTGTTGGGATCTCGAGCAGAGAAGTCCAGTAAGGTCGGATGGGTGCAGCCACAGCCACCGGACTAGGGGGGGTAAGTACCCATGATTTTAGTAAGGATTTAAGGGGGGTGGTGGCGCCATATCCTAGTTGATCCTCTTAGGTTTTAGCAATGAGAGTTTTTATGCTTCGACATAAAACCTTTCATTGGGGGGGGGTATTGTAACGGTACAGAATTGTGTGCTAAGAAATAATAATTTAACTCAGGCTGAATTGAAAGCAGTCAATGTTCACCTTTGGGGTACCCCGTCTTAATCAACTATACATGCAATATTATTGCAAAACACCATGTCTGTGTTTTGCTTTGAGTCAACTAGTCTAGACGTATTACGCAACCGCTGGCAACTCATGCTGCAGTGAATTACTGAAAACGTCCATTACAACAGGCAGTAAAGAATACCAGAATTCCCGGGCTGAACGCTTGGACATACCGGCCAATCAGAGACGGCAAAATCAAAAATACATACTGTTACGACGGTCTACTTGATCGTCGTAGGTACAGTGGAAACAAAATAAGTACAAGACACCAATTAAATCACTAATCACACCTTTAATTGTTACAGTAAAACAGTTCGTAATTAATCACACAGTGTCTACAACAAATCAAATGAAAATTGTTCACACACAATAAAATGTCCACTAATATTAAAACTCAATTGAATTACAATTATACCGTCTGAATATAAAACGCAACACTTCAGTAATAACTACTTGAACGTACACAGTAATAACTCGAACCGCTTTGTAAATATATTGCACTAATACTCTTGAACCGCACAGTCAAAAATTCACCTCATACTAAACTGAACGTCATTTGAGTACTGGTATTTATAGCTAGTCGAATATCTAGACGATTCCTAATTGCGTCGTAGCGTGCGTATGAACTACGTAATTAACCTTGACACAGTCCGCACGGCTGGTGGCATTGAGAAATTTCTCGTAGATGCGGATACAAGCACGTACACCACACGCATACACTCTGGATCTCTCTGGAACGTTCGACAATCACGTAGATTGTTCATGATGCCGTAACACCGCCCCCTCCTTAAGCCTGTTCGTCCCGAACTGGCAAACCGTCTCCGAAGTAACACTCGACCAGGCGATCTAGGTGGACGTCCTTGCGAAGGATAATTTTCCCGTTCATCGAATTCAGTCTCGTGTGATCCGAACATCACGTTCCCAGGAATGCGAGTCTTTCGCGCAACCATTAGTTTCGCTGGAATCACTCCAGTTGCGTCATGTACTGATGACCTAATTACCACTGGCTGATCCAAGTTTGTTTGGTTCTCGTCAACAACCTCTTGGGTAACCTCATCTTCAGCCACTTTACCCTCGGGCGCTTCTATCAACTCAGGAACAAGCAAGAGTTTTGTCTCGACACCCATAAGTTGGCTTTCCAATCACTTCTTTTGTCGTTATACTAATTTGTACTTCCTCTGCTAGTTCTTCCTCCGTTTCCGCTTGCAACAGGGAGGATTCCTCTTGACCAGACTTGTTGACTTTTTCTTCGACTAATGCCACTCGCTTAATCGAATGGTTGGTAGACCCTGTAATTTTAGCCATGGAAAGCTTTATCTTCTCTTGGCCAACTTTCAGGACATTCTCTCTTAAGTCCACAATGAATCTGTAGGCATTCATAATGTCCGTGCCAAGAATCACTTCATTGACAATGTCTGCAACGAGCATTTGGTGGCTAAACTCAAGAAGACCCAGGCGTACACGTATGTCTACCTTTCCTAGCACCTTGACAGGGCTTCCAGTCACAGTCTGTATTGTACAAGAGCTAATTAGAGGATGGCGGTTACTGACTAAGTCAGGGCGCACAATGGACACTGTTGCACCCATGTCAACTGTAAATGATGTTGGCTTACCATCCGCAAATCCATTAACAATCAAGTTTCCACTGGTCTTATGTGGCGTGGAAACTGTGTGCTGTTCTGGGGCTTTACTTCTCCAATTGGTGCGATCACTCCCTTCTCTTGGTATTTTCTTCTCCCAACAGTCTACCTGTAGATGATCACGTTTCCCACAGTTGTAACACTTCGGTCTTCTGTTTTTGTCCTTTGGTAAGAAAGATTGTTGTGGTGCTGCTGACTTCGTAAACTGTTGTTTCTGAATCGTCTCTTTATGCCGTCCGCTATGAGGATACTGTGGTATTGGATCCGTTTGGCTACAACGTGATGGCATACTTTGATTAATGTAGGTCGCCGACTTGGCAGCTTCAAAATGGAGAGCATGAACAAGAGCGTCTGATTTATTATCATGCCGAGCCATTCTTAACACTTGTTGTAACTGACGATCTCTGATACCGTCAATAAACATAATGAGAGAAATCCACTTCTGGAAGTCCTCCGATTCTTCGGGATAAGCCAATCTCCTCGTTCGGTTGATATTCGCTTCAAACTCTTGAAGGCTCTCCCCTGAACGCTGTCGCCTCGCTTTAAGTTGTTCACGGTACACTTCGCACAAATGCTGGTCACCGTACTGTAATTCCAGAGTTTAGTTAATTCGGCATAGACGTTCTGACTATTAGATGGCACTTTGTGTATTACCTCTGCAGCAGGTCCTTTTAACCCTGCTGAGGTGTTCGGGTCCTTTTTGACCCAAAAGATTTTGTTTTACGCTGCTTTTTGTTAAAAAATTATTAGATCAACTTTCCGTTTTGTGACTTTGTCAAATACCTATAAATAAGTATCATTCTCTAATATAAATTTTTTAAACCGCTTATAAAATTTTATGACACGTTTTTATACAAAAAAGTTGTTCGGGTCCTTTTGGACCCATAGGTGAAGTAATTATTTTATTAATATTATAAGCTGTACTTTGGATTCAAAAGCTTCATTACTTTGTCTCGTTTGATGATTCAATGCATAGTCTCATAGTACAAGGTCACACTGGTTACTACATTCTCTCCCACCTACTCCACTTAGCAACAGTGCCTGCCCACCTACAAGAAGGTTTTCCCTCTCCGTCTGTCAGTCAGTGCTCCTTGAGCAGAGTGTGAGTGAGGTTAATTTTTAGTGCTCTTTCTTTGGTTTTATTACCATACTTGTGTTTGACCTGAAGTGGCTTTTGTATGAACAATGATGGACGTTGAAGAAGTGTTATCGGAAATCTCCGACGAAGGAGAAGTTGCTTCAGAAATTGAAGATAATATTTCTGAATGTGTGTCTTCAGATTCAGAAGATGAAGAAGTACATCACGAACCTGGAAATAACACTTTATTATCTAAAAACGGTGATATTCAGTGGAAGACCAAGCCTGAGCTCCAGATAGGAAGACGTCCTTCTCATGATGTAATGACACTTACGCCAGGACCAACCAGGTATGCAACTGCACGTGTTACTGATGAATATTCGGCATTCAAAGTATTTTTCCCCCTCCAATTGAAAATATAATCCTGACCCAAACAAATGAAGAAGGCAACCGTATTTATGGGGAGAATTGGAAAAAAATTGACTCAACAGAACTAGACGCTTATATTGGACTTTTGTTACTGGCAGATGTTTATAAATCACATAATGAGTCAACTGAGAGTTTGTGGGATGAAACAAAAGGAAGGCCAATATTTCGGGCAACAATGTCACTGGAAAGATTTAAAATTATTTCTCGTATTTTCCGTTTTGATGCTCCTCAAACTCGATCAAGTAGGCGCGCTAGTGATAAATTCGCACCTATTAGAGAGCTGTGGGAGAAATGGGTTGAAATTTTGCCAAAACATTTCAATCCTACCGAATATGTCACAGTGGATGAAAGGTTAGTTGGTTTTAGAGGAAAATGCCCTTTCCGTCAATACATGCCTAAAAAACCAGCTAAATATGGCATAAAGTTTTGGGTTGTATGTGATAATGCCACTAGTTACGTTTGGAATATCCAGCCACATTTAGGAAAGCCACAATGTGCACTACCAGAGAAAAACCAGGGTCTTAGGGTAGTTCTGGATTTGACAGTTGGTCTCAAAGGCCACAGTGTTACTTGTGACAACTTTTTTATATCGTATGGATTAGGCCAAACGCTTCTCAGAAGAGGTATTACAATGGTAGGAACTATCAAGAAAAATAAGCCTACACTTCCTCCCCCACTTCTAGAAACAAAAAATGTACCTGCACTGACCTCAAAGTTTGCATTTACGAGGGATACTACACTGGTCTCTTACTTTCCAAAAAAGAATAAGTGTGTTGTACTACAGAGTACTTTACACCACGATGACAAAATAAGTTGTAATGATGATAAAAAACCACTGCTTATTTTAGATTATAACAAACCTAAAGGGGCTGTTGATACTCTAGATAAGATGTGTGCAAACTATACTTGAAAAAGGAAAAAAAATCGTTGGCCCATAGTTGTCTTTTCAAATACAGTTGATATTTCGGGTGTCAATTCTTTTGTTTTATTTACTTCCATCAACCTTCAATGGAAGCCAAAATGCAATGACCGGAAAAGAATATTTTTAGAAAACCTTGGAGAATCTTTGATCAAAAAACACATTGACAGACGACAGTATATGCCAAGAGGAAAAGCTGCAAGAGATAAAGTTGAACGCGTACAAGCTGAACGTGCAGTACCAACTCAGTCTATTATGAAGACTCCAGATACAATGCAGAGAAAAAGAGGAGGTGCCAGTTGTGCCCAAAAACTGACAATAAGTCTTCTGTGAAGTGCTCAAAATGTGACAAGTTTACTTGCAAGAATCACCTCACCCATATATGTAATAAATGTTTCAGTGAAATTGTGTAAGTTTACGTGTAACAGAAACAGTTTACCTGACAGATAGTCTCGTAACATACAAATATAAGATTTTCCATTTTGTTTTTTGCCTGTGTTATATAATAATTTAGAAATGACTTTAATCTTTGTCGTATAGAATAGTATTTCATAAAAATTATGTTCATGAAATAATGTACATTTTTTTTAATAATACAGATTTTTAAATTTCCAATAAACAGAATTTTAATAGCTAGATTATCAATAAAGTTTTTTGTTTCAGAATATAATAATGTGTTCGTTTCGTGCTTAGAAATCTTTACTGTATTCATAACAAATAAAAATACAGAATTATGTTAGTTTTAGTACACAAATAAATATATACTTACATATATAAAAATAGAATATGATGAAATGTGCAAGGCAACATATATGATAAAAATGCTGATATACTGCATTGTTAGGTGATTATTTTGGTCATTCATTATCATAACTTAGGCCTAATGTATAAAACATAAATATGCATAGGCTAACAAGAAACTTTTTTGTTGAAAAAAATAATTTTTCCCGTATGGGTCATTTTGGACCCGAACGTCTTAAGTGTTGCTAAAATTTGAACACCCTAGTAAGGTTAACGCAAGAATGAGTGAGAGGCCTTTCTCTTCTTCCGTCCAGTTATTTAAGCGAGCGGCAGCTTCAAATTGGCGATGATAAGTTGCCCAGTGGGTGCTTCCATTAAACGATGGGGCCTTTGCAAAAACTGACCCTACTTCAGTTAATAGCGTTCTTTGATTTCTCTGATATTTTGAATCTTCTAAGCTTGACATACTTGTTTTCATAGTTGACACAGATTTTTCTATTTCAGATATTCTGTCAACTTGTTTGTTCAGCTCACCTTGTAACAGGACGAATTTTGCAGTACTATGTTCTTGTATCTGTTTCTGCTCCTGTATTAATGCTTTGATGTCTTCTGCTTCCTGCTTACGTTTTTCATCCTGTCGTTTTTCTGTCTGCAACAGCAGCGCCTGTAAATTTTCCATCATCTGACTGGCATCCATTGTTTATCGATTAATTACGAATTACATCTTCTTGTACCAACTGTCCACTGTTTCCACTGTTAACCGTTCTATCCCAGTTCTGACACCACTGTTACGACGGTCTACTCGATCGTCGTAGGTACAGTGGAAACAAAATAAGTACAAGACACCAATTAAGTCACTAATCACACCTTTAATTGTTACAGTAAAACAGTTCGTAATTAATCACACAGTGTCTACAACAAATCAAATGAAAATTGTTCACACGCAATAAAATGTCCACTAATATTAAAACTCAATTGTATTACAATTATACTGTCCGAATATAAAACGCAACACTTCACTAATAACTACTTGAACGTACACAGTAATAACTCGAACCGCTAATAAAAATAATAAACTCGAATCGCACTAATACTCTTGAACCACACAGTCAAAAATTCGCCTCATACTAAACTGAACGTCATTTGAGTACCAGTATTTATAGCTAGTCGAATATCTAGACGATTCCTAATTGCGTCGTAGCGTGCGTATGAACTACGTAATTAACCTTGACACAGTCCGCACAGCTGGCGGCATTGAGAAATTTCTCGTAGATGCGGATACAAGCACGTACACCACACGCATACACTCTGGATCTCTCTGGAACGTTCGACAAACACGTAGATTGTCATTAACTAACACCAGAGCGGAATAGCAGTCTTCAACCAGAGCGGTCGTAAGTTAACGGTGGCCTCGGGTGCAAGATAGGCCGAAAATACTATAATCGGCCTATCTAGTGAAGTGCGCAATACAACAGTAAACTAACTACAGTGCCGGTTAAATGAAAAGTTTTAAAAACGAACTTTGGTGTCGGAGTAAAAAGACGTAATTGTAGTATGTGACCAAGCGTAGATAAGCAGCAGCGAAAACAGTCCATCTAATGATAATCCATCATTTATTTTTTTATAAAGTGTACACAAATAAATAATGAGATCTCAAACAGTGGGGTAATTAAAGAAAGTGAGTGAGTGAGTGAGTGAGTGAGTGAGTGAGTGAGTGAGAGAGAGAGAGAGAGAGAGAGAGAGAGAGAGAGAGAGAGAGAGAGAGAGAGAGAGAGTGTGTGTTTAAAAGTAAAAAAAGGGGAAAATGGTCAAAGACTGGTTGACTATAGTATAATTTGTGTCCGAAGATTGTTAATTTTCATAAGGTCTGTATTATCAAGCTTCATTGGACAATTTGGTGTCCAGTAAATTTTATTTGATACAATAACTATTTGACTTAAAATAAATTCAGATTTGGTTTAATATAAAACATGTATTAGAGTAAGTTATTACGCCATAACCATTTCCTGTTCTGTGCTGAAAAGCTTGTCTAACGTTCTGTGGGATTTTCTGAGTTTAAGGGTGGTCAGATAGCGGGATTATGTTAATTTTTGTAAGGGCAAGAGTGTAAAGGTTTCAATATTAAACCATAAAATATCGTGGCGACTTGGGCAGTTTAATAAGGTAAGTTTAACGGGATTATGACGGTGAGTAAAATTCTGGCAGCAGTGAGTTTTAGTAGTATTATATTATTATGGTATTATTTTTAAAATGGTAAAAGAGCAATACCGTTACATGGTGTCAGATGGAGTTGTGAGATTTACCAAATTGAATGTTGGTAGTGAAATTTAATGTGTATTAAATGAAGATGTTTTCTAAGACATATTAAAGACAGCACTTTAATTAAAGACAACATATTAAAGATACACCCTGATTATCTTTGTTAATATCAAAGTAATAAACAGATGTGATAAAATTAATGTAAGCAGTAGACCAGTGGGGTAAGATAAAGTTTATTAGACCAGTGGGTGAGGCATCAGGCTACAAAAAGAGGTCTCCAGTTCAACTCCTGTGCTGTACTATAAATCCATGCATTTTTCAGTGCTCAGGGTAACTCAGCCTGTGAAAATGAATATCTGGGTTAACATCCTGTGGTAATAATGGGCAATTGAAGCATAGTGCTCAGGCTAGACTCACTTTTTTGTAGCAGGATATGCTAAACCAGTATTCAAAACTAATTTTTACAAGAGTAACCATTACATTAAAACCCAGTTAGTGGTTTCACAGTTACAAGTTGCATACAGTTGCTGATGTCTGCTCATACTTTGACTCTGACCATGGCAGCTTAAAGTTTAGAGTCCTGTGCAGCTATGGTGTGATATCCAGCAAAAGTCACTCTGTAGAATAATAGTCAAAGACAGTAAATTGTATTTTATTAATGCAACAGTAGATTATTCAAAATGTTGATAATATATCTTATTTTATATCGATATTCCCTCTATCAGATTTGTGTGATAACATTGGATAGCCTTGACTACAGTCAGTTGTAGAGTGCTTGTGCTTGTAAATGATTAATAGTTACATTCTATATGTGTAGTAGGCAAATTGTAAGTATAATGACATCATAGTAGAAAACATATACTTCACATATCTATCATCATAGCAGCCATGCAAACATTCTCATATTTATCCGTGTCATAAAGTAATAGATTTAAGCAGACTGGGATCTTAGTTCAAGATATAACTGCACCCTATGGGCAGGACAGAAATTTTGTTAATGAGTTAAAGATTTAACCACTAATAAAAAAAAAGTACAGACTGTTTCAGTGTGTACTAATAAAAGTTTACAAAAACTAAATATTGTTTATTCAAGAAATTCTTTCTGTCTTCTAAACATTTCATATTAATCCTTTTTGTTTTTTCTTTAGCAAGTATTTTAAAGAAAAAGTATCTTTGATTTTAATGAAGTGTACATCTAGGAACGAACAATTATCAAATGATGTGTTGATTTACAATAAAAAAAACTCATGAATTTTTATGCTCCTTCAGCATAGAAATTGTCTCCCAGCATGTAGAAGTAATAAATTGGTACACATCATTGTTGCACTAATATAATATGTCATGTAAACATTGTCAGAAATATTAGTCGTAAGGCCTAGTCAGATGACACATTGATAAAGGCTTTTGGTACATGTTACAACAGTTTCATAGAAATTAATATTTCACATTCACATTTTACAATCACTTACACATTCACTTCATAGATCTTTTTTAGTTTTTGTAGTTTCCTTTACTACAGGAAATCATGACTGTTCACCTGTGTATCTGACCATATAGTTTATGTAACTGTGTTTACTGATTTTACATATGGATGTACAGGAGTTTTGTGTAAGTAATATGCAAAATCCAAAACGATTAAAAAGTCTTCCTAAGCCAGAAGAATTGAAAACATGTATAATAAATGCGAAAGAGCCATTTATAATACACAATGTGTTGAATTCCTGGGATATTTTATCATGGTCATTAGATGACTGGACAAGACAAATTGGTGACAAGAAACTGCCATTCAGAACTGGAAGTTTCATATGTACTCAGGTAAGGTGATTTAAATTATAAGTTTTGTAGAGTCTGTCATTTTCAAAGTTTCAATTAGTGTCTGTTAGGTGACCTTCGGCACATTATGTTGTCAGTAACATTAATGATAAGAAAATGGTCTCTCCCTTTAAAAGTTTGGCATACATAAAATTTTCTCATACAATCTTAAGTGTTCTTTAAGTGTATTTGTTCATGTTAAAATAATGATTAACAAGATTTTAAAAATAATATATATGCTACAGATACAATGGGTTTGTTGACAGTTGTATTGTGCTACTGTCTATTTAAACACATTAAAAATATATAACTGATCGGAATGTTAATATTGTAACGAATGGATGTTGTCGTCTTCTGAAAAATGTATAGACGTGTATATGGCTTTGTCTGTGTTAGTGCGTTCGTCTCGCACTGGGGTCGTTACATCTATTTTGCGCTAACGATGTCCGTAGCGTTGCTGTAATTACCAGTACAACACAGCAGTAACCTTACCTGTTCTTAAATAGGGGTGGGTTAATCCTGGGTGGCGCCAAATTGTTTATTAAAACAATTAAACTTATTAATTAATATCTTAATAGGGTGTTCTCAGCTATGACGGTCGGGGCGTTCAAAGAATTCCCGCTCGTTCAGCCTACTGAATCGTGTAGGTAGTTGTACGAATTGCAACTTGTGCGCTGGTCGTCAAATCTAGCTTTCATAAACAAACACAAGTAATACAATACACTCCCTATGAAATAATAACAACGGTTACTCCCTGTACTAGCTGTTTTAATGGTGATAAGTAAAATTTTCAATTTGACAATGATTAACAAATTTGCACCGACTTTTTACATGAAACAATATTTCTCAGGATAACGAATCGATTATGGTAACGATGTGTCCACATCAGCATGGCTGTTGAACGTTTTAGTTATTATAATTTCTTTCGTTCCAAAATCGGGGATTCTTTTGATTACAAGGCAAAGAATTCCTATGATTACAATAAAAGTACTTTACCTTACTCTACGTGTACATAAATAATAAGGTGTGTGGTTACAATCTGTTCTGTAGTGTCGTTAAATGTGTTTCGAAAGTTCGTATTCAAACAATAGGTTATATTTTATGTTAACAAATTTTCAGTGAGTTTATTTTTCTTAATTAATCTTTGAAAGAGAATATTCGGATTATAGTGAGAGATCAAATTACTTTTAGTAAAATTTAAAGTGGTTTTATTTTTGGAAATAAGGTAATTCAAGGGTACTTAACACATCAGATGACTTGGCGTTATCATTCACTGAGTCGGAAGAAGATTGGGCTGCAATATTTTCTATTTTCATTGATCTTAGGACTTAAGTAGGTCTGACGTCCTTTTCATATAGGATGTGGTCATATTTTTCTTTTATTTTCCTGGTAATATGGTCCTTGGCCTTTAGTTAACTGCTCCAATGGTTCGTCTGCTTCTTATTCACTCATGGTTTTGAATTTTATTCACTGTTTTTACATTTTTTGAGTAAAAATTGGTCGTTCAATATTCAGCTTCTGTTCTGCCAGAGTGACGCTTTACAAGTAACGATATTCAACGGTAATTTTTGCCACCAACATTCGTTTCTATGGTTACCAGTTAAATTTGATTGGCTTAGATTGACATAAATCCATTGTTATCAAAATTTTAATTCTTTTCAAAATCCTAGTATATCTTCTGATTGCTGTTATTCCTCTATCTTCCTTCCTAATTATTAACCCTTAATTGCCCGGGCGGCATACTGAGTACGCCAGTCCATTTGTTGGTCTGTCCCACCAAATTATCATCAACTGCTTATAATTTTTTAACACGTTGACTGTGAATGACACACCGTGTGCATTTTGATAACAATTCCAAGTAATTCAGCTCCAGAAAATAAAACAATTTATTTTTCTCCGTTCTAGAACGTTTTTCGTTTCATAATATTATTTCTTTGTCCTTCAATGTAATTATCTTGGTTATAAACAAAATTGTAATTATCGTTTGTAAACAAACGAGCTAAGCCGTTGAGATAAGCCGCAACAAACAGAACACTACCAAGAGAACATGTTTTTTTTTTGCACAACGAAGTGAACGTGATAACATTGAAAAAGCGAAATAATAAAAAAAAAACATGCGGGTAATTATATGCGTTTATTGAAACAAAATATGAAAGAGGAAATGGCTGTCCTACATATATATATTTTTTTTCTTACAAAAAGTTTCAAACAACATTTCAAAAATAAAAACAAAAGCACAAACAACGTTTTCAGTAATTATTGTCAAAAACTTAATCTTCGTCATCTGGTTCATTTTTATTGGCACATGTTCCGCAGAGATAAACTGTTTTCGCCAAATGAGTTTTGCATGTAAAAGCAGAACATTCTGAGCAACTAATCGTAGTGTAGTTGTTTTTTGCTCTTCCGCATGAAGTGCATCGTCCTTTTCCCTTTTTTGCGGGTGGTTGTATTTCCTGCTCCTCGTTTATTCTGTCCAAAGAAAGCACTCTACGAATTATTGCTTTTGAATGGATAGGTAGGCTTCGTAAGTTTGCACGATCTTGAAGGTGTGGCTTCATAAGAGACGTTGCTAAGTTTTTCAAAAATATTCTTCTAAACTTGGGAGAAGCACTGGGTTCAGAGAAATTCAAAAGGATTTGTGCATTTATGCCTGCCACGTTTTGAAGCGCAAAAAAGTTGCTATCATCCATCTCTTTGTTTTACGGGCTACGGTGTAGTTGTCACCGAGTTGGTCTACTACATCCACTCCACCTTTGAACTTATTATAGTCCATGATTATTTTTGGTTTTTGTGTCTCTGAATCAATTTTATCATCGTCGTGCGCGGTGCTGAGAAGAATTACACATTTATTTTTTTTTGTCATGTAAGATACCATTGTGACATCTTTTTGAAAACAAAAAATTGAAGTTCCAACTTCTCTTGTTTTCGTTGGCTGCAATTGAAAAGGGATTTCTTTTTTGTTCTTTTTTAATGTACCCACGAGGGTAATACCACTGGTGAGGAGAGATTTGGCTAAAGGATAACTAGTGTACCAGTTATCGGTAGTCAGGTTTCTGTTAGAACCTTTATAGCGGCTAATCAGCCTATTGACGATATCCAAGTTCGCATTCGAAGCTTCATACGGTCCAGAAGGTTGAGTGCCACAGTATATTTCCAATTTCAAGCAATAAAAAGTTCGCGAATCAACAACTGCAAATATTTTTAGGCCATTCTTGGCCGGCTTATTAGGAATGTATTGAATGAAAGAGCACCTGCCACGAAATGGCTCTAACTTTTCATCAACCGTCAGTTGATCCCCAGGCGAATAAAATTTATCACAGTTGTCATTGAAAGAGTCGTAAAACTCCCGTATTGCGGCTAACTTATCGGCTGTTTTTCGAGTAAGTCTTGTGGATGTGTCATCGAATCTTATGGAAGCTAGAAGGTATCTGAATCGTTTCAGCCCCATCACCCCTTGCAATATTTCAATGCCAGTCTCATCCCGAGCCCGTGCTTCGTCAAGATGTTGTAACATGACATAAGGTAGTGAAGATCCAATTGTATTTAATTATAATATAAAAAGCTGAAGATAAGAATAAGAGGCAAAAACTTATAAACTTAGAGATCAATAACCCAGTAACCCAAAAATGACAAATGACTATTAAACTGACAATGACCTGACACAGTAGATCGGATAAATACCAAAGGAACCAAGAGACAGTGAAGAAGCAGCCGAGACCTAAGTGCAATCAAATAATCCCAAATAATGACCAGTATATTGTAATTAAAATAATGAACTGATAATTGTAGTATATGAGATTTACCTAGGATAATAAGATTAATGGAAAGTAATAATGTCACATGTATCTTGTTGATAAAAGAATGTACTTATAATATAAGGTAGGGAGTTAGAAACTAACCATACCCCAAACTAATAGTAATGATAATAGCCAAAGCCAATAAACGATGCTTTGAGCCAAACAAAAGCAATATTTAAGTAATAACTAAAAGTGATCAGAGTGATTTGGAAGTAAATTAGTTATTCATGACCATAATCACACAGTGATATTGTGAAATTACGTATTTAATACCATTTAAATAGCTTAGTAAACCATACCATAATAAAAAAACTTACACTTACCGTTTGCGAGTTCTTGGGTCCAGGGTCTCATACGTACTTTGGGATACAAGCGCCATTTTCAAGGTTACGTGAATAATTTACACAATACATTTTTGAAGAGAAATTAATTTTGTTTAATAATCAAATAGTGCGATTTTATAACTTTGTTTTCCAAATAAATTGTCTTACATGTTTTTAAAGGTTGGGTAACTCTTGTTTGTACATCTTATTTAATAGCCTTACATAATATTACTTACGTCTAAGAAGATAGCCCAGCTGCTCACACACTCTCACATTCTTAAAAACAACCCCCGTTACCCTAATTGATTAATATAAAGCATTATATAAAATACCCGCCTGCAACGCGTTCCTCCGTGACCTCGTGGCCGCCCCGTGTTAAGTTTGTAATCGTCCCGAAAAATAAACAAAAAAAATAACAAATATGGATGTTGTTGTTCTGTAGTTATTCCCGCATCACTGCCACTGTTTTAAAAAGATTGATTCACTTTTACTGCCACATTTTTTAAATTTTGAGAAGAGCTAACCCCTTCGAGATGCACCGGCCGGTACTCCTTGGGACGAACTGCTGCATGTGCTTGGTTGAACTGGCGGAAGCGGCAATTCAATGCCACCGGGTTTTAGTCGCCGTATACAGTTGACTTGCTGCGGCATATCCAGTTTATGCATGGATTATAACTGGTATATGTGTGGTACCAGAGGCCGGTATTGGCATCTGCTCTGCTGATGTCGCTCACAGTAGGCGGAGTTTAACGCTGTTTTCCGGTAGCCGGTCGACTGGAACTACTAACTTTTCGTCCCAGCGCCATGTTTGTCTCAACTGTGGTGTCTCTCACGGCGTCATTGCCGATCCCCGCCCGGCTGAGTTGCATACGGGCGTCAAAACACATGCACAGAGTTCTTAGAATTTTGGTGGAGGTAAATTCTTCTGCCGTGTTACACCACTGAAATTGCGCATTGCCTTTGTTCCAAACGCTGTTTCTCAACCTCGTGCTGTTGCTTGGAAAATAACGTTGCACAATAATGCAGCTTTACAATACTTTATCCAAACCCGCCCGAAATTGAAATGAATAAAAATATAATTACCCCATACTGTTAAAAATAAAACACCCAAAATTTGACCCGCTACAATACCCCCTCGATGAGAATTCTGCTGTCCACGACAGAAGAAATCTCATCGATAACCCCGAAGAGGACCGGTGAGGAACTGGTGCCAACAACCCCCTGGTTCTTAACCTCATGGGTACACGACCCCCCTGGCTCAGCGACCATGGACTCATCTGAACGAGATCACTGGACTTCTCCGTAAGAGATCCCAACACCGAGAAATCGAACAGACTCGCACCACGGTGCACCTCGCCTTTTAACATGCTACCCCCAAAAATCCTCAACCCCTGGCTAAAATTACTCCAGCTCCTCCGCCGATATGGTTCCCCTTTTTGCAAGCTGGGCTGCCTTCAGCAGATACTGGGCTCACACACACTCACGTTACATGATACCCTAACACATTAAAAATAAAAATTTTCTTTTAAAATTTTTTATAAATTTAAAAAATTTAAAATTCAAAAAAAAATCTTTTACCAAAAAATTCTCTTCCTTGGTTTTTCTAATTTTTTGTTTCAAATGACTTAACCTAGACATTTCTAATAATATAAACACATCCTTACTCTAACATGAGAACCACTTATATTCTACCAATACAATGCAATACAATAAAATAAACATGGTTAATGCACACATAATAAAAGAATCATTATCTAACATATTCATTCGCTGGCAGGCGAAAAATCAAGTTTTTTTTTTCTCAAAAAAATTTAAAAAAATTTTAAAATTTTAAAATTCAAAAAATTTAAATTTATTCATTAAAAAAAATTTTATTACATTTATTTATTAAATAACATTTATTAAAATTATTCAAATATTGGTTTGAATTAATCAAACAAACAAATTAAAATTGGATTCCTACTATACAAGCTTAGTAGGTGTATGACCTCATCAGCTGATCGTAACTAGGTCAAGTCCAGAACCCTTGACCTACATATGTTATATATGATTTCTGAAAATACACTGAACATCTGTAATATCCTAACTTGAAATACAAACCATAATAAAACAAAATATTCAAAACGAACAAATATTTAATATAAATAATCATCAACTTAATATTTAAATTATTTAAAACAAACAATTCTTAATTTTACATTATTTTCAAATTTTAATCAAAATTCTGTCACTGGTTGAAAAAATAAACAATTGTATATTCTTTATCATGAATCTCTCTTTAGTTAACAGTTAATTCTACCTTACTGGGGGTGATGTAAATTATTTATTCTCGTTTACTGTATTAGATCTCTATACATATATAAACTTTACCTCTCCCTATGGCTCTACTATTAATCAATTTCAACTCCCATGACACCCAACTCTATCAAAATCTCTACTAATCAGGACACTCTAAACCCCCACTTATCATTTAACACAATTCGCCACCTTCTCTACATATAAAATACTCTCTAACCCTTTGTATATAGGATACGTGTTTCCCCGCCCCCAAAAAAAACTCAATTCCCTTATTTGGCCCCTGGATTTTACCTAAGGCGGCCCCTTCCCCACTAAAATCTATTCCTATCCCGTCCCAACCCTTGTTGCGGACTCCTACATTACACTACCCTCTAATACAACATTGCCATCCCCAAAAATCTCAATCTCATTACATTACTACAAATACACAAAATAACCTCATTAACTATAAAAACAACAATATATCACTCAAAATCTACCTAAAGTCTCCATTACTACTGTGTCCACATCAATACTACTTACAAAATTCTGTTATATTACATTAACTCAGAAACAACATTACATCATATTTATCTCAAATTCAACTTTTCATTCAATTTGGACAGGTCTACATGTCCCATAAAACATTTATCACCCATCAATTATCTTTTATTAATTGGCATAAATTATTGTTATTTTATTTCTCATATTCTTTTTATCTTTACTTCAAAATATCTGTAGTACACTAAACATTAATTACTAGTAACATTTACAAACCAATATACCAGTGACGTTATTGCTGATCAGCTGATATCCTAACATAATAAAAACACATCTCAAAATTGACCAATTTACATGGAATATACATATTTATTTTTATTTATTCTCACTTCTCACCTCATTGTTTCCCCTTTTTTCTGATTCTGATGCTTATGTTAACCTGCCAGACGATTTACTTATTGGCTTAAACACATACACACATAATAAAATTACATATTCTTATCTAATAGACAACAATAAAATAATACACTTAAAATTATAGCATGAACACCTTAATTTACGAGTCTGAGCATATAATTATGTGGACAGAGCACAAGCATTTTTGATTGGATTAAACCTTGAATAAGCAAAACTTTTACGTCATAAAATTTTAAATTCGTGACTCCTTTACGTCACCTCCCAGCCACACACACTATTTCAGATTATGGAGGACTGTCTCGCCCTTTCGCTTCCACAGAGACTGTACATTTTGGAGCAGGGTTTACCTCTCCGTGTCTCTGCTTCCGCTGTTAAGTTTAAAAGTTGTGAACATCATAATGTTCTTGTTATATACTCATACACCCTTAAAACGGATCTGCCACCTGGCTCTGCTGTTCCTCCTCGAACAGAGTGGCAACCGCTGTTCCCTAGTTCCGGAGATTTCCTCTAATGTCCCCCCATTAAATTTCAAATTTATACCAATTTCAAGTCAGCTATGGTCAAGGGACTTGATATGACCATAGCTGGCCGCTAGCCAAAACCACGGTTAGTGCTGGTAAGACAGTAACCGCCCGAAAAGTCAAGGAAATCTAACTTTAATTTAATTGCCTGTTACACATCACTACTATGTGCGACACTGTCATTTAGTAATGTTTACTTTACACGGATAAGGTGTGCCGCACATTTATCGCCCTTTTGGCCTCCGATGGAGGTAACACTCACTGTTACCCCCAACCCTTTTCGCTACTTAAGAGAGCACAGGCCACCCCCTCAATAGCCACATAATAACTAATTATAATTGACAACTAATTAAAATTTGTATATACATTATCATATAATATTTGCATCAACACTCATTTAACCCATTCATAACCTTTTACCGTTTAACTTTCTTGAAATTTTCAAAATTTATTATTAATAATCATTATATATCATTTTTCATTTATTAAAAAAAATTTTTTAATTATTATTTTTATTAAACACAATGATTGCATTAAAATCTCAGTATTGCATTTACACCTCAATCACACCTGTAAACAGCTTTTATTATACATGATTATAAAATTTTTCTACTTACAATTCCTTTAACATGCTATACCCACAAAACATAATCACCACCATCTCTGAAACATTTCACAAAATTTATTAGCTTCAATTAAATAATTTATCATTCATTACCAAATTTCCATCTCGTAAAACAAACTGAATTTACAAAAATTAAAAATTTTAATTAAATTAATTATTAACAATATAGAATTTATTACCATCCAAACAATTATAATTCTCTGATTACTGGTTCTCAAAATTAATTTGGTTTATTTATTTAAGTTGCAAGTATTTCAATATTATTATCACAACAATCATCTTACATACACACATATAAATTCACTATATTTTATTTACAACTCTTGTTAATTATTATTCCATTTTTTCCACACTTCTGTCCAAATCTGCCATGTCAAAAAACCATTAAAACAAAATATTTATACTGTCTTTTATTGTTTTAATAGTTTAACCTCCATCGTTCCAAATCAACCTTGGTTCTACATAACATCGTTCAATCTTATCAGCACACAAATGACTGTTTTGTGTGTCGTAACCAGAAAAACTAACTTCAATCAACTTATTCACATACTCGTTCAACCAGTCTACGTTAGGTATTTTTGTCAAGTCTTCATCATTAAATTCATTCACAATTGGGTTAATTATTTTTATTAAATCATTGTAATCATTATCATTCACATATACTTCTAGACTTTCCTTCCATTCTTCATATTTTCTATGCAAATTATACAGTTCTGTTACATACCCTTCTCTACTTACTTCTCTCTCTTCATAACACCACATCACACTCTCACAATCATTCCGGACAGAGGGTATAATATCATACAAATAAAATAAACTCAAATCTTCTACTAACACGGGACTCTTGCCCTTCAAAAACTCTTGTGACCACATTAAATCATCATATATAATAAAAGGAAAATTTCCCCTCTGTCCCCACTCTACTACAACATTATTTCTCCTCTCTCTCTCCAACTCACTGACACACATTAACATTTCATAATCACTGCATTCTACACTTTCATTAATACTCTCCTTATTTATTTTTTCTGTATCACTTTCTGATACCAATTTCTCAAACACATTATTATTCTCAATATTAAATTCATTATTTTTGACATTACTGTTATTATTTGTTATTATATTTCCATCATTTGCTTCTACATTATTCTTCACCCCCACTATACTCTCAGAATTGTCTACTATTTCGTCATTTTTACATTTTGTCATATTTAAAACATTGTCACCTAATTTCTCAAACTTCTGTTCTAACTTATTTAAACTAGATCTTATTATTTCGTTAGTACTTTCTACACATTTACTCATTTCTTGTATTTCATTTTTTAAATCTTTATTCTGATTTCTTAATATATTGAATTTAGCGTCAGAATCACTCAGTAATTTAATACTTTGTTGCTCTAAAATCAGTTGCAACATGTTCATGACTTTCTTATCTTTATCTATCTCTTGTTTACTTTGAACAGGTGTCACTAGACTTTCTATTTTATCGCCAGTTAAGCTGACTCCCTTGTCATTACTTTTATTTTCATTATTTGATTTTGGGGTCGTATGGATCCCCGAATCATCTGTATTATTTGATTCGTTTATACTACTTGTGTTCAGAGTTTTGTCGCCTTGACCTACATTCGGTGTTGAATGTATGTCAAGACTACTCATCACAGCTGATTCGTCAAATTCAGCTGTTGTTTCACTTATCACAGTCGAGTTGGACAAATCGACTCCGTTCTCTGTATTTTCCATTATTATATTTTTAAATATGTAATTTATTTCTTATCTGTCTGAACAAATATTTTTTATTTATTTTACGTAACTTTACGTCTTTCACTTAACCTCTCAATTGCGCTTGTATCTTAATCGTAGGTATGGTTTTTACATCAAATTTTAACTTATAAAAACTGTCCCTGTTCGGGCGCCAACTGTGAAATTACGTATTTAATACCATTTAAATAGCTTAGTAAACCATACCATAATAAAAAAACTCACACTTACCGTTTGCGAGTTCTTGGGTCCAGGGTCTCATACGTACTTTGGGATACAAGCGCCATTTTCAAGGTTACGTGAATAATTTACACAATACATTTTTGAAGAGAAATTAATTTTGTTTAATAATCAAATAGTGCGATTTTATAACTTTGTTTTCCAAATAAATTGTCTTACATGTTTTTAAAGGTTGGGTAACTCTTGTTTGTACATCTTATTTAATAGCCTTACATAATATTACTTACGTCTAAGAAGATAGCCCAGCTGCTCACACACTCTCACATTCTTAAAAACAACCCCCGTTACCCTAATTGATTAATATAAAGCATTATATAAAATACCCGCCTGCAACGCGTTCCTCCGTGACCTCGTGGCCGCCCCGTGTTAAGTTTGTAATCGTCCCGAAAAATAAACAAAAAAATAACAAATATGGATGTTGTTGTTCTGTAGTTATTCCCGCATCACTGCCACTGTTTTAAAAAGATTGATTCACTTTTACTGCCACATTTTTTAAATTTTGAGAAGAGCTAACCCCTTCGAGATGCACCGGCCGGTACTCCTTGGGACGAACTGCTGCATGTGCTTGGTTGAACTGGCGGAAGCGGCAATTCAATGCCACCGGGTTTTAGTCGCCGTATACAGTTGACTTGCTGCGGCATATCCAGTTTATGCATGGATTATAACTGGTATATGTGTGGTACCAGAGGCCGGTATTGGCATCTGCTCTGCTGATGTCGCTCACAGTAGGCGGAGTTTAACGCTGTTTTCCAGTAGCCGGTCGATTGGAACTACTAACTTTTCGTCCCAGCGCCACGTTTGTCTCAACTGTGGTGTCTCTCACGGCGTCATTGCCGATCCCCGCCCGGCTGAGTTGCATACGGGCGTCAAAACACATGCACAGAGTTCTTAGAATTTTGGTGGAGGTAAATTCTTCTGCCGTGTTACACCACTGAAATTGCGCATTGCCTTTGTTCCAAACGCTGTTTCTCAACCTCGTGCTGTTGCTTGGAAAATAACGTTGCACAATAATGCAGCTTTACAA
Source organism: Magicicada septendecula (assembly GCA_034769895.1). Taxonomy (NCBI): domain Eukaryota; kingdom Metazoa; phylum Arthropoda; class Insecta; order Hemiptera; family Cicadidae; genus Magicicada; species Magicicada septendecula. The sequence goes on from CM068367.1 coordinate 327,564,500, forward strand.
TACTTTATCCAAACCCGCCCGAAATTGAAATGAATAAAAATATAATTACCCCATACTGTTAAAAATAAAACACCCAAAATTTGACCCGCTACAATACCCCCTCGATGAGAATTCTGCTGTCCACGACAGAAGAAATCTCATCGATAACCCCGAAGAGGACCGGTGAGGAACTGGTGCCAACAACCCCCTGGTTCTTAACCTCATGGGTACACGACCCCCCTGGCTCAGCGACCATGGACTCATCTGAACGAGATCACTGGACTTCTCTATAAGAGATCCCAACACCGAGAAATCGATCAGACTCGCACCACAGCGCGCCTCGCCTTCTAACACGCTACCCCCAAAAATCCTCAATCCCTGGCTAAAATTATCCCAGCTCCTCCGCCGATATGGATCCCCTTTTGGCAAGCTGGGCTGCCTTCAGCAGATACTGGGCTCACACACACTCACGTTACATGATACCCTAACACATTAAAAATAAAAATTTTCTTTTAAATTTTTTTTATAAATTTAAAAAATTTAAAATTCAACAAAAAATCTTTTACCAAAAAATTCTCTTCCTTGTTTTTTCTAATTTTTTGTTTCAAATGACAACCTAGACATTTCTAATAATATAAACACATCCTTACTCTAACATGAGAACCACTTATATTCTACCAATACAATGCAATACAATAAAATAAACATGGTTAATGCACACATAATAAAAGAATCATTATCTAACATATTCATTCGCTGGCAGGCGAAAAATCAAGTTTTTTTTTTCTCAAAAAAATTTAAAAAAATTTTAAAATTTTAAAATTCAAAAAATTTAAATTTATTCATTAAAAAAAATTTTATTACCTTTATTTATTAAATAACCTTTATTAAAATTATTCAAATATTGGTTTGAATTAGTTAAACAAACAAATTAAAATTGGATTCCTACAAGCTTAGTAGGTGTATGACCCCATCAGCTGATCGTAACTAGGTCAAGTCCAGAACCCTTGACCTACATATGTTATATATGATTTCTGAAAATACACTGAACATCTGTAATATCCTAACTTGAAATACAAAACATAATAAAACAAAATATTCAAAACGAACAAATATTTAATATAATAATCAAGTTGACATTTAAATTATTTAAAATAAACACTTCTTGACTTTACATTATTTTCAAATTTTATCAAAATTCTGTCACTGGTTAAAAAAAAAATAAACAATTGTATATTCTTTATCATGAATCTCTCTTTAGTTAACAGTTAATTCTACCTTACTGGGGGTGATGTAAATTATTTATTCTCGTTTACTGTATTAGATCTCTATACATATATAAACTTTACCTCTCCCTATGGCTCTACTATTAATCAATTTCAACTCCCATGACACCCAACTCTATCAAAATCTCTACTAATCAGGACACTCTAAACCCCCACTTATCATTTAACACAATTCGCCAACTTCTCTACATATAAAATACTCTCTAACCTTTTGTATATAGGATACGTGTTTCCCCGCCCCCAAAAAAAACTCAATTCCCTTATTTGGCCCCTGGATTTTACCTAAGGCGGCCCCTTCCCCACTAAAATCTATTCCTATCCCGTCCCAACCCTTGTTGCGGACTCCTACATTACACTACCCTCTAATACAACATTGCCATCCCCAAAAATCTCAATCTCATTACATTACTACAAATACACAAAATAACCTCATTAACTATAAAAACAACAATATATCACTCAAAATCTACCTAAAGTCTCCATTACTACTGTGTCCACATCAATACTACTTACAAAATTCTGTTATATTACATTAACTCAGAAACAACATTACATCATATTTATCTCAAATTCAACTTTTCATTCAATTTGGACAGGTCTACATGTCCCATAAAACATTTATCACCCATCAATTATCTTTTATTAATTGGCATAAATTATTGTTATTTTATTTCTCATATTCTTTTTATCTTTACTTCAAAATATCTGTAGTACACTAAACATTAATTACTAGTAACATTTACAAACCAATATACCAGTGACGTTATTGCTGATCAGCTGATATCCTAACATAATAAAAACACATCTCAAAATTGAACAAATTACATGGAATATACATATTTATTTTTATTTATTCTCACTTCTCACCTCATTGTTTCCCCTTTTTTCTGATTCTGATGCTTATGTTAACCTGCCAGACGATTTACTTATTGGCTTAAAAGCAAAATACACACATAACAAAATTACATATACTTATCAATGCTTATCTAATAGACAACAATAAAATAATACACTTAAAATTATAGCATGAACACCTTAATTTTAAACATCTAAGCAGCTAGTTACCTGAACAGAGCACAAGCAGTTTTATTTGAATTAAACTTTGAATAAAAAAAACTTTTATGTCATCAGATTTTAAAATTCGTGACTCCTTTGCGTCACCTCCCAGCCACACACACTATTTCAGATTATGGAGGACTGTCTCGCCCTTTCGCTTCCACAGAGACTGTATATTTTGGAGCAGGTTTTTTACCTCTCCGTGTCTCTGCTTCCACTGTTAAGTTTTAAAGTTAGTGAACCTCAACATGTTCTTGTTATAAAATCATACACCCTTAAAAACGGATCTGCCACCGGTCTCTGCTGTTCCTCCTCGAACAGAGTGGCAGCCGCTGTTCCATAGTTCCGGAGATTTCCTCTAATGTCCCCCCATTGAATTTCAAACTTATACCAATTTCAAGTCAGCTATGGTCAAGGGACTTGGTATGACCATAGCTGGCCGCTAGCCAAAACCACGGTTAGTGCTGGTAAGGCAGTAACCGCCCGAAAAGTCGAGGAAATCTAACTTTTATTTCACTGCCTGTTTCATCAATACCATTATGTGCGTCACTGTCATTTAGTATTGTGTGTAAAATTTTTATTCTACACGGATAAGGTGTGCCGCACATTTATCGCCAGTTTGGCCTCCGATGGAGGTAACACTCACTGCTACCCCCAACCCTTTTCGCTACTTGTGAGAGCACAGGCCACCCCCACAGTAGCCACTTAATAACTAATTACAATTGACAACTAATTAAAATTTTTTGTATACATTATCATATAATATTTACATCAATAATCGTCTAACCCATTCATAACCTTTTACCGTTTAACTTTCTTGAAATTTTCAAAATTTATTATTAATAATCATTATTTATCATTTTTCATTTAGTATAAAAAATTTTTTAATTATCTTTATTTCTTGAACCAACTTATTTCCAAATAACATCTTATTACTGAATTAGAATCTCAATTACACCTGTAAATATTTTTATTACACATGATTATAAAATTTTTCTACTTACAATCCATTTAACATGATATGCCCACAAAACATAATCACCACCATCTCTGAAACATTTCACAAAATTTATTAATTTAAATTAAATAATTTATCCTTCATTACCAAATTTCCATCTCGTAAAACAAACTGAATTTACAAAAAAATTTTAATTATACAACATTTACATACTCAATTAGAATATTTAACATATATCAAATTGTTTCAATTACATTAATTATTAACAATATAGAATTCATTACCATCCAAACAATTATAATTCTCTGATTACTTGTTTTCAAAATTAATTCTATTTGTTTATTTAAATTGCAAATATTTCCACATTATTATCACAACAATCATCTTACATACACACATATAAATTCACTAGATTTTATTTACAACTCTTGTTAATTATTATTCCATTTTTTCCACACTTCTGTCCAAATCTGCCATGTCAAAAAACCATTAAAACAAAATATTTATACTGTCTTTTATTGTTTTAATAGTTTAACCTCCATCGTTCCAAATCAACCTTGGTTCTACATAACATCGTTCAATCTTATCAGCACACAAATGACTGTTTTGTGTGTCGTAACCAGAAAAACTAACTTCAATCAACTTATTCACATACTCGTTCAACCAGTCTACGTTAGGTATTTTTGTCAAGTCTTCATCATTAAATTCATTCACTATCGGGTTAATTATTTTTATTAAATCATTGTAATCATTATCATTCACATATACTTCTAAACTTTCCTTCCATTCTTCATATTTTCTATCCAAATTATACATTTCTGTTACATACCCTTCTCTACTTACTTCTCTCTCTTCATAACACCACATCACACTCTCACAATCATTCCGGACAGAGGGTACACAATTACTCAACAAAAATAAACCCCTTAATTCATCTATCAAAACGGGACTCTTGCCCAACAACAACACTTGTGACCACATTAAATCATCATAAATAATAAAAGGAAAATTTCCCCTCTGTCCCCACTCTACTACAACATTATTTTTCCTCTCTCTCTCTAACTCACTGACACACATTAACATCTCATAATCACTACATTCTACACTTTCATTAATACTCTCATTATTCATTTTTTCCGTATCACTTTCTGATACCAATTTCTCAAACACATTATTATTCTCAATATTACGTACATTATTTTCAACATTGTTATTATTTGTTAACTCTTTATCTGGTACTACATTTTTGTATTTGTCATTACAAGTTTCATTTGTATTATTCTTATCTGGATTCATCACATGTACTCCCATTCGCTCAACACTCTGTTCTAATTTATTCAAACTGGATCTTATTATTTCGTTAGTACTTTCTACACATTTACTCATTTCTTGTATTTCATGTTTCAACTCTTTATTCTGATTTTTTAGTTCATTAAATTTAGCGTCAGAATCACTCAGTAATTTAATACTTTGTTGCTCTAAAATCAGTTGCAACATGTTCATGACTTTCTCATCTTTATCTATCTCTTGTTTACTTTGAACAGGTGTCACTAGACTTTCTATTTTATCGCCAGTTAAGCTGACTCCCTTGTCATTACTTTTATTTTCATTATTTGATTTTGGGGTCGTATGGATCCCCGAATCATCTGTATTATTTGATCCATTTATACTACTTATGTTCAGATTTTTGTCGCCTTGACCTACATTCGGTGTTGAATGTATGTCAAGACTACTCATCACAGCTGATTCGTCAAATTCAGCTGTTGTTTCACTTATCACAGTCGAGTCGGACAAATCGACTCCGTTCTCTGTATTTTCCATTATTATATTTTTAAATATGTAATTTATTTCTTATCTGTCTGAACAAATATTTTTTATTTATTTTACGTAACTTTACGTCTTTCACTTAACCTCTCAATTGCGCTTGTATCTTAATCGTGGGTATGGTTTTTACATCAAATTTTAACTTATAAAAACTGTCCCTTTCGGCTGCGACAACTGTGAAATTACGTATTTAATACCATTTAAATAGCTTAGTAAACCATACCATAATAAAAAAACTTACACTTACCGTTTGCGAGTTCTTGGGTCCAGGGTCTCATACGTACTTTGGGATACAAGCGCCATTTTCAAGGTTACGTGAATAATTTACACAATACATTTTTGAAGAGAAATTAATTTTGTTTAATAATCAAATAGTGCGATTTTATAACTTTGTTTTCCAAATAAATTGTCTTACATGTTTTTAAAGGTTGGGTAACTCTTGTTTGTACATCTTATTTAATAGCCTTACATAATATTACTTACGTCTAAGAAGATAGCCCAGCTGCTCACACACTCTCACATTCTTAAAAACAACCCCCGTTACCCTAATTGATTAATATAAAGCATTATATAAAATACCCGCCTGCAACGCGTTCCTCCGTGACCTCGTGGCCGCCCCGTGTTAAGTTTGTAATCGTCCCGAAAAATAAACAAAAAAAATAACAAATATGGATGTTGTTGTTCTGTAGTTATTCCCGCATCACTGCCACTGTTTTAAAAAGATTGATTCACTTTTACTGCCACATATTTTAAATTTTGAGAAGAGCTAACCCCTTCGAGATGCACCGGCCGGTACTCCTTGGGACGAACTGCTGCATGTGCTTGGTTGAACTGGCGGAAGCGGCAATTCAATGCCACCGGGTTTTAGTCGCCGTTGGTGCTTAATTGCGGTGGCATAACCATTTTATGCATGGATTATAACTGGTATATGTGTGGTACCAGAGGCCAATATTGGCATCTGCTCTGCTGATGTCGCTCACAGTAGGCGGAGTTTAACGCTGTTTTCCGGTAGCCGGCCGACTGGAACTACTAACTTTTCGTCCCAGCGCCATGTTTGTCTCAACTGTGGTGTCTCTCACGGCGTCATTGCCGATCCCCGCCCGGCTGAGTTGCATACGGGCGTCAAAACACATGCACAGAGTTCTTAGAATTTTGGTGGAGGTAAATTCTTCTGCCGTGTTACACCACTGAAATTGCGCATTGCCTTTGTTCCAAACGCTGTTTCTCAACCTCGTGCTGTTGCTTGGAAAATAACGTTGCACAATAATGCAGCTTTACAATACTTTATCCAAACCCGCCCGAAATTGAAATGAATAAAAATATAATTACCCCATACTGTTAAAAATAAAACACCCAAAATTTGACCCGCTACAATATAAAATAATCAGACAAATCGTGTGAATAAACAAGTGAGTAAGTTAAAAATGTGTGTAAAATTAAATAAGTGGTGAAGTGCTAGGTATAGCATATAATGGAACAAAGTGAGAGTGATAATAAATACAGAAACCTTCTATGAAAGGAAAAGTGCAGTGGGGGTGTAGAATAAAATATTTTATAAGCAGACTGTAATAAACAGCTAAACAATTTTTGATAAAATGTACATTAGTAAGTTAGATTAAACTAATTGTGATATTATAAATTTAGGTAATAGGATGTCAGAATTATATAATAAGGTAAGAATTAAGTTATTAGAATGAGTAGTAAAATAAGAAGGATAGACACTGTATTTAAGTGAAGGGATTAGTATATAAAACATATCATGTAAGGAACAGTTTATCAGTAGTATTGTAAGAGTTTTGTTATTGTAGTAAATTATAGGATAAGCAAGATAATGGTAGAAAAAGAAAAGGTAGTTAAAAGTTATTTCAGGCTAGAACCTGACAAGGAATCTTTTATAATAAGAATTAGAGTTAGGAATACTGATGTTTATTGTTTGTTTCGTTTATAAAATTGTATTAGAATTACCAGATGTGTTATTAAGAAATGTTAGATGGGAGTAGAATAGAATCTAGGCTCTAGGCCAACTTTTGAATATAAATTTAGTAGTTTTGAGAACAGATAATTATCCAAAGTTAAGGCAGAATATACCAAATGGTTAAACCGATTAAGTGAGTATTCCTAGTACCAAGATATATGAATAACGACTAATTTTGAATAAAATATATGTAAAATATAAATATGGAAAATAGTAAAAATGTAATTAGCTATTCAAAAGTGGGCATGAGGGATATCAAAATGATCATCATGAAAAATTAGGAAGAATGGTACTCATGTAATAACTCTAGCTATTAGTATAAGATAGGAATCTTCATTTGAAGATATTTTGGTAAAATTAGACTAAAAAAGACGTTAAAACATAACAATGACTTAAGTTAATAACCAATGAAAATTAGCATAATTTATTAGGTAACCATAGCAACAAGAATTTTATTGCCACAAAACCGTTAGATTTTCAGTACTGTATTATTGACCAACGCCGAGGGTGGATCGAGCAGCTCTCGCACTAAAATTGTATTATTAAAGTAAATTTGAACTTAATTTAAACCAGACGGAGATAACAACAATAGTCCAGGGAATCCTGAACAAAATTTTGGTTAATAAAAATTAATTAACAAACCATAATTATCTGAAGAAGACGGGAAGACGCAGTGAAGAAGAGAGACGACAACGGACACCAAATGAGGATCATAGGAACATCTTAATAGAAGAAGACGGACGATAACCGAAGGAATGCGAGGCCGGAGTCAGCGAGGAAAATCATCGAGACAAGAGGAATAAACTTCTGGAAAATACAAGAAGACGACATCCCAGGAGTAATCCGGAAGAAGAAGACGACCTCAGGATCTTCAGCAGGAAAACCGATGAGTATAAACATTATCCCATAATCGACTTCACAATTTTTTGGTCAGAATTAATAAATAACTATTTCACTTCACTGATCACTATTCCGATTCAGAAATAAATGCTTTGTTAAATTCACTATTTAAACTTTAATCGATTAGCAATTATTAAAAGTAAAATATAATAAATAATTGACGAACCTTTTGATAAATAAATTTGACAAACGAAAACTAACCCAAAATTTCTTTACAAGTTTTCATTGGTAATTACTTAATTGAATATAATGAGATATTAATTTGTTTATGTAACTAGGATTAAGAATTGTTATAACTTTGTGTGTGTTAGCCGTAAGTATATATTTCTGTAGCCGAAAGGACTTTTTAACACCCCTGAGAAAAACCATATATAACTGTAAACTAACGTTAAAGACGCTATGTATACGAACTGAGCAAGTACCAACCGAACAAGTGTAATAGCCGGTGCAGAAAACGAATGTGATGTATCATAAAGTAATTGAAATCTTCCAAAGAGTTAATAAATGTTCTCAATCTGCAATTCTGTATGTTTGATTCAATTAATTTATAATAACAACTAAGAATTATTGAAGTGAAAGCGTTAAAGCAAAACGCCAGCCGAGTCAACACTGCAGAAAGCCGTGCGCCAATCAGGTGGCGAGGCGGCAACATTTGAATGCAGCAGAGCGAAATACGGTTTACCCGTAAATGATAAGAGAAGTTACATTTTGACACAATTAACACTATATAACATTAATAACAAATTTTTACAACACACAAAACGTTTTATTACTAAGTGGCGCGCCAACTAGTAGGGCTAGAATAGTTAAGGAAACATACCTTGAACCTTTACAGATTCTAGCAGCGACTACGGAAATGGAACCGGCAAAACACGGGACGAGACTCCAGACGTTGCTACGTGAAAAGGAGGCGGATGAGGAAGCAAAGAGATCGGAAAGGGAGATAGGAGAAAAACGAGTCAGCTATGCAGAATGGATGACAGCACTATTTAAAAAGTTTAGCAGAGAGATGGAGTACATCGAAAGGAACACCACTGACCATGAACGAGCACAAATGAGTCGCGCGAATGCAATGGGAACGCCAAATGACAAAATGTCATTGAAGGAAAATTATGATGAAGTGTGGAAGCTGGACACCAAGTGCAATAAAGAAGAGACTATCGGAACAGCCCAAGGGAAAAGCGATAACAAGGTGGAAGGAATGACGGTAGAAGATTGGGAGAAATGGTACACTAATGAAAACCAAATGAAAAAAGAACGAACGGGAGTATACGCACAAGTGACGGAGGAGTATACACAGGAGGAATATGACCAATGGAGACAATCTATAAGACAACCGGAACAACAAATACAAACAGAAAACACAGAGCTAAGAGAATGGATAAGGGTTATGTTCGAGCTATCCAGAGAAGAGATGTGTAATTGGAGGAAGAAACATAATCAAATAAAAGGGTTCAGCGAACCACCAAATAGTAAAAACCTGGAACAACCCAATGTTCAATTAGAAAAAGAAATAGTCAAGGACGGGGAAGCGAAGCAACCGAAGAAAATGCCAGAACCTACACAACAGAAGGAAGCCAGACGTGACATGAGCGTTAGGCAATTTTGGGAATTATATAAAGAAGAAATGGACAAAAATACGAAGGAAATAAAGGAGTTCAACAAAACCTTATCAAAACAAATTAACGAGGAATTAAGACAACAAAGGGAAGAGGGTTCCAAGAAATTGAGTGAAACAATAGACAGGGATTCCAAAAGTGTTGAGGAACCGGTAATTACGAAAACAGAAGATAGTAAGAAGGAAACAGAATTAAAAGAAGACAATAGCATACCATTACCTGCAAATAAAAATAACGGCCACAAGGAGGATATCCAAACTATGGAAATGAAGAAAGTAAGATAGATACATCCAAGGAATATAATAAATACCAGAGAAGAATTGGAGATGATGAAGAATGGACTACTTGAGATGTTTAATGTACCGATTAACGACCAGAATGAAATGATGAATTTTAAAAATAACAGAAGGAACTTACTAGAAACTTCAGAAAGGAATCACTACAAAACAGGGAGTAACAGAATAAGAAGGAGAAGACACTTAATAGACTTGCATAATCCAATATCAACGATAGCATCTACAATGGAAATAGCATTGACCTATTCGTTGTATAAACAAAACAATGAAATGATTGCGATAGCAATGGAAACCAGTGAGAATTCTATTACAGAATCATTTAAATACAAGATAGTAGCCAGAGAGTGGACAAGAACAGAAGTCATCCTGAAGACGACAGCAATCCGAACAGGAGCAATTCATATAATCATGGACCATGGCTAAACCAAGTGGGGAGGAACACTGAGAAATGGGACTGATTTTACGTAAACCGACCATGCAAACCAACTAATGTATAAATGAGAAGATTAACTTACAAGAAAAAGGAGTGTATATAACAGGGTCCATTGTATAGTAAAATAAATACCCTATCTCATATTGAAAGATAACAAAAATAATACCTATGTCATAAGTGAAATCACAACTAAAAAAATAAAAGGGACTTATAACCAGTCTTCTTTAAAAAAGTAATATGAACTAGTGTCAGAAAATTAAAGAGAATTTTGAAAGTAAAAATTATCAAAATTCAAAAATAAATGTAAGCACAACTTACAATAAGTATTTGATTGGAACTATTATTATTATAAATGAAAGAGAATTTAGAAGAAAGATAAGCTAAATTCAAAACAAAGTAAGGCTAAACTTACGACCAAGTGTGAAACAAAATGTGTAAACCCATGTAATTTTGAAAATATGTATAATGAAATATCATAAAAATTGAGATAAAATAATTAAAGGTTACACAAATAATGATGACGCTACATAACATCATTAACCAACCCTATCACAAAAGGGAGTAATAAAAATTAATGTTTCACAAAAGAAGAGACAAAACAATCAAATAAAAAATAACACTGACAGATTAACTGAACAATCAATGAAAAAATATAAGTGAGCCAGCAACCAGCTACAATGTTAATTTTAAATGTCAATGAGCATTAAAGTGATGACAAATAGAATCACTACCATATAAAATAAGCTAGTAAAACAATGCAAAATGCCTATTAAATATCGCCATAAGCTTAAACAAAGGAATCCAAATAAGTTATTGAAATGAAAAAGTCATGAAATGTATAAAAGAGAGAATAATTAATCCCAAAAGTGTTTTATTGTATTAATATTATGTGAGTCGGAAATGAACGACTATTATTATAATTTTTATGAATATTATTATGTGATGATTTTATGTTGAGATACGTCCAACAATTATTTATGTTATTGAGCAGATAGGCAAGGCCTCTGAACTCAAAATGTGTATAAATGGATAGCAGAGTAATAGAGCCACACGTGCCCTCTGGCTAGTACCAATTTATATGAAGAAGAGAGAAGAAAAATTTTAGGGAAATAGAACATAAAAGGGAATAATAAAGAAAGAAAATAATACCAATTATCATATTATGAACCATGACTTAATAAAGAATGAATACAGAAGAAGTAGCGATTGACGAATTCCTGAATCATAACAACTTGATAAAATAAACTATATTGATGATTTCAGAAAAAATCTAATAATCTTTGTTTCGAAATAATCAATTTTGGTGGCGATGCATTATGTAACATGACATAAGGTAGTGAAGATCCAATTGTATTTAATTATAATATAAAAAGCTGAAGATAAGAATAAGAGGCAAAAACTTATAAACTTAGAGATCAATAACCCAGTAACCCAAAAATGACAAATGACTATTAAACTGACAATGACCTGACACAGTAGATCGGATAAATACCAAAGGAACCAAGAGACAATGAAGAAGCAGCCGAGATCTAAGTGCAATCAAATAATCCCAAATAATGACCAGTATATTGTAATTAAAATAATGAACTGATAATTGTAGTATATGAGATTTACCTAGGATAATAAGATTAATGGAAAGTAATAATGTCACATGTATCTTGTTGATAAAAGAATATACTTATAATATAAGGTAGGGAGTTAGAAACTAACCATACCCCAAACTAATAGTAATGATAATAGCCAAAGCCAATAAACGATGCTTTGAGCCAAACAAAAGCAATATTTAAGTAATAACTAAAAGTGATCAGAGTGATTTGGAAGTAAATTAGTTATTCATGACCATAATCACACAGTGATATAAAATAATCAGACAAATCGTGTGAATAAACAAGTGAGTAAGTTAAAAATGTGTGTAAAATTAAATAAGTGGTGAAGTGCTAGGTATAGCATATAATGGAACAAAGTGAGAGTGATAATAAATAAAGAAACCTTCTATGAAAGGAAAAGTGCAGTGGGGGTGTAGAATAAAATATTTTATAAGCAGACTGTAATAAACAGCTAAACAATTTTTGATAAAATGTACATTAGTAAGTAAGATTAAACTAATTGTGATATTATAAATTTAGGTAATAGGATGTCAGAATTATATAATAAGGTAAGAATTAAGTTATTAGAATGAGTAGTAAAATAAGAAGGATAGACACTGTATTTAAGTGAAGGGATTAGTATATAAAACATATCATGTAAGGAACAGTTTATCAGTAGTATTGTAAGAGTTTTGTTATTGTAGTAAATTATAGGATAAGCAAGATAATGGTAGAAAAAGAAAAGGTAGTTAAAAGTTATTTCAGGCTAGAACCTGACAAGGAATCTTTTATAATAAGAATTAGAGTTAGGAATACTGATGTTTATTGTTTGTTTCGTTTATAAAATTGTATTAGAATTACCAGATATGTTATTAAGAAATGTTAGATGGGAGTAGAATAGAATCTAGGCTCTAGGCCAACTGTTGAATATAAATTTAGTAGTTTTGAGAACAGATAATTATCCAAAGTTAAGGCAGAATATACCAAATGGTTAAACCGATTAAGTGAGTATTCCTAGTACCAGGATATATGAATAACGACTAATTTTGAATAAAATATATGTAAAATATAAATATGGAAAATAGTAAAAATGTAATTAGCTATTCAAAAGTGGGCATGAGGGATATCAAAATGATCATCATGAAAAATTAGGAAGAATGGTACTCATGTAATAACTCTAGCTATTAGTATAAGATAGAATCTTCATTTGAAGATATTTTGGTAAAATTAGACTAAAAAAGACGTATAACATAACAATGACTTAAGTTAATAACCAATGAAAATTAGCATAATTTATTAGGTAACCATAGCAACAAGAATTTTATTGCCAAAAAACCGTTAGATTTTCAGTACTGTATTATTGACCAACGCCGAGGGTGGATCGAGCAGCTCTCGCACTAAAATTTTATTATTAAAGTAAATTTGAACTTAATTTAAACCAGACGGAGATAACAATAATAGTCCAGGGAATCCTGAACAAAATTTTGGTTAATAAAAATTAATTAACAAACCATAATTATCTGAAGAAGACGGGAAGACGCAGTGAAGAAGAGAGACGACAACGGACACCAAATGAGGATCATAGGAACATCTTAATAGAAGAAGACGGACGATAACCGAAGGAATGCGAGGCCGGAGTCAGCGAGGAAAATCATCGAGACGAGAGGAATAAACTTCTGGAAAATACAAGAAGACGACATCCCAGGAGTAATCCGGAAGAAGAAGACGACCTCAGGATCTTCAGCAGGAAAACCAATGAGTATAAACATTATCCCATAATCGACTTCACAATTTTTTGGTCAGAATTAATAAATAATTATTTCACTTCACTGATCACTATTCCGATTCAGAAATAAATGCTTTGTTAAATTCACTATTTAAACTTTAATCGATTAGCAATTATTAAAAGTAAAATATAATAAATAATTGACGAACCTTTTGATAAATAAATTTGACAAACGAAAACTAACCCAAAATTTCTTTACAAGTTTTCATTGGTAATTACTTAATTGAATATAATGAGATATTAATTTGTTTATGTAACTAGGATTAAGAATTGTTATAACTTTGTGTGTGTTAGCCGTAAGTATATATTTCTGTAGCCGAAAGGACTTTTTAACACCCCTGAGAAAAACCATATATAACTGTAAACTAACGTTAAAGACGCTATGTATACGAACTGAGCAAGTACCAACCGAACAAGTGTAATAGCCGGTGCAGAAAACGAATGTGATGTATCATAAAGTAATTGAAATCTTCCAAAGAGTTAATAAATGTTCTCAATCTGCAATTCTGTATGTTTGATTCAATTAATTTATAATAACAACTAAGAATTATTGAAGTGAAAGCGTTAAAGCAAAACGCCAGCCGAGTCAACACTGCAGAAAGCCGTGCGCCAATCAGGTGGCGAGGCGGCAGCATTTGAATGCAGCAGAGCGAAATACGGTTTACCCGTAAATGATAAGAGAAGTTACATTTTGACACAATTAACACTAAATAACATTAATAACAAATTTTTACAACACACAAAACGTTTTATTACAATGTATTTTAGACATTTTTTTTGTATCCTAATAAGAATAAAATCCCAATGACAGCCATTATTTCTGATCTGCTTGTGTCCTTTGCACTATTTTTTGAGATTTTCTTAGGGTCCTCCATTGTTCTGTTATGCTGTATGTACATGTTAGTGTATTTCACTAGAGAATCAATCATGTCTAAGTTTATATTCTTCAAGAAAGCGGAAATTTCGTCTTTCACGTTGGCAGTCTTTGGAAGCCGGCAGTACTTGTTTCACAATATTTTTACTAGGCGTACGCAAAAATTTACTTTTTATAGGGCCCTTCTTCCATTTATAAATTTGACTGATTTCCTTTACGACCCTTCCTCTTACTTTCTTCTTTTTGTAAATAGTTTTAGTAAAAAAATCGTTGTCATCGGTATCACTCACCTCGTCGTCAGAAGTCCTTGGAAGTGGTTGAGGAAGATCACCATCTATTTCGGAATCACTATTGTGGTCACTCTGCTCGATAATCTCACGTTCGTCAATATCAGATGATTGAATGTCAGTGTCAACGCCTGAATTTTGCTTCTCTTCATCCGACAGTTCACGTAAAACACGTTCGAAATCTTCTGGCCGCACAATTTCATTCCGCGACATAGTTGGAGGGGCGGCGTACGGAGTACGCCAAACCGACCGGCAAGTAAAAGACGTCACTACTTAGGCTTGCGATAACAGACTGATGAAATTCAAACGGATCATTGTGCTCGGAGGGAGTTGGTAGGAGGGTACTGAGGGGGCCGTGCCTCGATGATTGGTAGGTTTTCATTTACAGCAAAACTTGCGTGGCTGGCGTACTCTATACACCTACCCGGGCAATTAAGGGTTAAATATTGTCACTATAGTATGTATTTCCTTTCATAGATTAATTTGATATCCCTCAAGGTGGGATTATTTTATGTTTTATGATTTTACAATTATTTTCATATTTGCTAATTACATTTCTCTTCTAATTTAAATCCTTATTCTAATATTTTGCTTTTATTATGATTTACAAATTATCCTTGGTTTTTTGTTCACCTTGGATTAGCTAGTTTCTTTGTTAATTTGTGACAATTTGTAGTTTTGTTTTTGACAGTTATGCATTTTCATAGGCCTAAGTAGCCATTATGGTATTTTACTTATTTCATTCAAATTACATCTCATTTTAGCCTAATGGGCTTTATTTTGTTATTATAATTGGTTGTGTTATTTATTGTTGTGTTTTGGGTCTGTTTATGTGTTATTATTATGTCACTATTATTTTATACATCATGAATTGCCAATTGTTTACTATCTGGTTTCCTTGTTTTCTAAGTCATACATTTCTTAACTTTCTGACTTATTTAATTTGCCAATAATAACAATGTGGCTATTATTTACTATTTTTTGATCACATTAAATAAAACATCTAGGCCTATGGTCTGTATAATTCTTCCAGCCATATCCTATTCATAAAACTTGCTTAAATAATTATTTAACTATTATTTGCTATTATTTGTTTACAATTCATCTCATTTTATGTCATTTTTTGGGTGATAAACAACATCACTTTTTATGAACTTACTTTAATAATGATCCCTTATAACTTGGGTGTTTATTGATTTGTTTTAACTCCTTCATTTTTAAATAATCTTAATCTTTACTTCCCTCCATGGTAACACTATCTGTTTTCTCTTTCAGGGTATTCTCCCTTTTAATTATAACTGCATTCAATTAAATTTAACAATAACATTCTTTCTTAACTAATACTGTCTTCATCACTTTTCAGCGTTCATCATACCTTAATTAACTGTTTACCCTTACTACTATTCTTAATTACTACTATTCTTCACTTTTAATCCTTTAGTGTTTCCTTTGGATTTATTAAGTGTTTATGCTTTTATCATTCACTATTTTTCACTATATTAACCTTCTTTATATTACATTATTCTCAGTTAATCATCACCTTCACTTTTAAATTATTTATTGTTTATTATAATTTATTTAGTGTTTTTTCTTTATCACTATACTTTGGGGTTTTTACACTTTCATTTTGCACTTCACAAATGTTTTTGTTTTTAAGTGTTTCTAAATGGGTAATCCCTCTAATTACTATCTCACTACCGTACTATCTCTTTCATTATAAATATCATTAATAATATTAACAATTTTATGTCTTTATATTTTATCATTACATCTAACTAATTTGTGGGTTAGTTTGCTTTTTTATATTTAACATTGTTTAATTGGGTTTCTTTCAATTGTCATTTACTTTTTTATCCATTAATTGATAATAATATTTACTTTTTTACATAGGTTAATTATTGGTCTTTTTTCCAATATTACATTTGAGTGTATCATTTCTCCTGCTCATATTCTTTATTACTTGTTTGTGTCTTATCCTTTGTTTCCATTTTTATTTATTTCCCTTTATCTTGGGTTTGTTTCTTTTTCATTTCCCTCCTTCTTCATTTTCATTGTATCTGGTTAATATCTTGGTTTTCCACCTTCTCCTTTGGGTTCATTTTAATATGTTGCATTGAGTCATTCAATTCCTTTAATTTGTTTCAGTTTTGTTAGGTTTCGGTTTTTCCCTTCTTCATTTGGTTTGGGTCAATCCCTTTCTTCTTTTCATTTGGTTTTATTCTCGTTTGTTTTTTGTGGTTCCCTTCTTCTTTTGTTTCCTTTTGTTGGGTCAATCACTTGGGTTAGGTCATGTCATCGTTTGTCGTGTCATTGTCTTTTTATTTTCTTTATATTAAACATTTTATTTCATATGAAGTATTATTTTATATTCAGAATCATCTTTTTCATCCCTGGTATTGGGGTGGCTTATTTGTGTTGTAACATAATGCCTCTCCTTCAAAATTGATCATTTTGATAAAACACTAGCATAGTTTTTTATGAAATTATCAGTTATATATAATCTTTTTCCTTTTCTTTCTTGTTTGTTTCTTCATTCTTATTTCTCTTCTTACTTGATTCATTCCATTATATTTGGATCTGTTTTTAGTTATTTCCATTAGTGTGTTCTCCCTTTTTTATATAATTTTTTCCCTAACTTTTTAGTAGCTGGTTTCTTCCATTACTACTCATTTTTTCTGAGACCAGAGGAACATCATCTCTGCTCAGTTTATTTTTGATTGCTGGACTTATTCAACAGTCAATCTTAAATACCTTTTTCGTCAACTTGTGACTCAAGTTAATAATAATAATATATTTTGGGATTGTCCACCTTGTGGTTTGTTTTTAGATCACTTTGGCCTTTTACTCATTCTTCCTTCCGCTGTACCTTAGCTATATACTGTCATCTACTCACACAGTTGATTGTTTTTTATTTATTCAGTTGTCAATTTCATCATATCTAACTTTTCATTAGTTTGTTTTTCTTTTCTTCTTGTGATCATTTTAATTATCTTAGACATCTTTTTCTTTTTCTTGGTTGTTTACCAATATTCTGCTTTAGCCATTTTCTGTATATTTGTTTTATACATAACTTCTCTTTTTTCCGTGTACCAGTTCAGATTTTCTTTTTTTTTTTCTTTGAATACATTGAATTCATTATAATTTCAGGTATTTATCTTAGCAGTTCGTGCTTGATTTTATTTTTGTTTATTTTATTTTGTTTTAAATATTATACTTATTATTTTTTGTAAGTTAGTTTTTCTTACTTTATAGGAATTTTTGTAACTTATTCCTTTCTTGGTATTTTTTATTTAAATATTATCGTAAGTTTGTGGTTCTTACTATTTTATAGGAATTTGTGTAACTTATTCCTTTATTATTATTTTTTATATTATATTTCATATGTCAACTTATTTGATTGTAAGTTGATTTTGCTTTGTAGGAATTTTTGTAACATATTCCTTTTTTTTTTCTTTGATATTTTATATTAGGCCTTATAAGTCATCGAAATGTGGTTGTAAGTTGTGCTCACATAATTTTTGAATTTTGGTATTTGTTTATTTATTTATTGTAATTTATTTTTCTTCATAAAACTTTTTTATGGAAGCTTGATTGTAAACTCCTTTTATCTTTTTTGGTGGTTATATTACTTATTTCATAAGTATTATTTCCATTGTCTTTGGTGATGACATAAGGTCCTATGTATAATAATAGCAGTTTTTTGGCTATCCCTTCAAGTGTACTGGGTAGTTCACGGTTTTTTATTAATACCCTTTCTCCTTCGTTATATTTTATTATTTTAGTTTGGTTTTGTGAATACCTTGCTTTTTTCTTCTCATTTTCTCCATAATACGGTTATAACATTTGTTTTCATCATATGGGTCTTCTATGTTGACTGGGAAGTCTATTAGTTCTTGTATCTCTCTATGGGGTTTTCTTCCAAACATCATTAAATATGGGGTGTTCTCAATAAAATGGTGGTAGCTTATATTTAGAAATACTTCGGTTGAAGCTAAATATTTCTGCCATTCCTTTTGGTTATCATAGCAATAAGTTCTTAGTATACGTCCCACCTCTCTTAACACTCTTTCTGCGGGATTACTACTAGGGTGGTATTTGGATGTTTTATAGGTTTTTATCTCCTCTTTTAATAATTCATTTCGCCACTTCTTTCCTTTGAATTGTGTCCCGTGGTCTGTTATTATCATGTATGGTTTTCCAACTTCTGTGACGTATTTATTTTTTATTATATCTATTATTTTCTTCGTAGTAGCTCGGTTTATTGCATATAATTTTTTGTACTTTGTGTAATGATCTAATATTATTACTATAAACTTGTATTTATGTCTCCCTCCGCTACGTGGGAATGGTCCACGTATGTCGAGAAATACTTTTTCTAGCTTGGTGTTTGAAGTGATGGGTATCATTGTTCCTTCTTTTTTCTCGTTATTTGTTTTGACCATCTGACATATTGTGCATGTTTTAATATTCTGGTTTACTTTTCTTGTTATATTTTTGATAAAGATTTCCTCCTCCAATGCTTTTACAATTTTTAATGTTCCCATATGTCCGTATCGAACATGATAATCTTTAATTATCTTGGTTTCTATTGATTTTGGAACTACAAGTTTCCACGTTCTTTGATTCTTTTTGGTTCTAATAAAGAGTATATCTTGGTGGATACAATAATATTTATTTATAATTTCTTCATCTTCTAATAGTCTTTTTCTTATGTTTAGTAATTTTGAATCTTGTTTCTGGTGTACCACTATTTCGCTTAGAATATCTTCCAGGTCCTTCCTATCTTTTATTATGTAAAACACTTTGGCGATCTTCTCCTTTTCTCCTTCAAATGTTTGTTTTTCTACATTTATTCTGGATAAAACATCTGCTGCAACGTTCTTACGGCCTGGAATGTACTCCCACGTTATATGGTACTCTTGTAGAGCGAGTATCCAACGTGTAAGTCTCCCATGACTTAATTTACACTGTTTTAAGAATGAAATGGACTTATGGTCGCTTCGGACGGTGATTGGATATCCCAGGATGTACGTTCTAAACTTTCCACATGCAAATACTATACTGAGTAGTTCTTTTTCAGTAATGTTGTAGTTATGTTCGCAACTGTTTAGTATTCTGCTGGCAAAGCTGATAACCAGGTGGTGTCCATCCTTATCCTCTTGATATAATTCGGTGCCTAGGCTGACGTCACTGGCGTCACAATTTAGGTAAAAGGGTTGTTCAAAATTGGGGTGGTGTAGCATTACTGTTTCGAGAAATTTTAGTTTGATCAGTTTTAACACTTCTTGCTGCTCAGTTTCCCAAGTCCATTTTTCCTTAGCTGATAGTTGTTTAGAAAACTTTGCTGTCAGGTATGAATAATTTGTTTGAAACTTTCTATAGTAGTTACACATACCTAAGAAGGACTGTAGCTGCTTCTTATTCTTCGGTGTGGGGAATTTCTGAATGGCTTCCACTTTCTCTTGTGATGGTGATATTCCCTGTTCTGTTAAGTTGAATCCTAATAACTTTTTAATCCATTAATATGATTTAGGGCTAGTGGTGTAGGATTACTGTTGATTATGTTGGCCGACCACACTTCCCTCTCAGAAGTAAGCAATACTATTCCCTTCTGCATGTTAATGACTGCTGAGTGTTGTCTCAATGCGTCGCATCCAATTAGCATGTTAAATGGTAGTCCATTGGCGACAAGAAAAACAATGGGTATTGTGGCGTTCTGACTGTTTAATTCTAAAGAAACTTGTTTTCTTATTGACTTATTCTGTTTGCCTGTGGCACCAATTATTATAATATTATTTATGGGTAGAGTTGGAATAGGTATTTTAGAGTTAGCTTGTATTCGCTCCAATTCGGGTTGGTTTATGAGAGATATATTTGATCCAGTATCAATCATAATTATTGTGATGACTCCGTTAATGATAGCTTGTATGTGAAGTATTTCACTATTCGTTTTTGGTAGTTGGTTATCCTCTTCCTCCAGAAGTTCTTCCCTGATATCTTTTAGGTAGTTATTCGATATGATAGTTATCATCCTGTTGTCACTTACTGTCGTTGTCCGTCGGTTCAACCCAAGTGATTGGTCATGTGAAGGATCCTGCTGGTTTCTCGAAGGTGCCGTTTCGTTGATCGTCGTTTGTTGATCAGTTATTTGGTTCCTTTGCGCATCCATTGTTCTAATTTCTGGGGTTTGTTGGTGATTATAATTGGAATTGTGGTACTCAGAGTTTGTTTGTGTATTGGGACAATATCTTCTATGGTTGTTTTGCCTCCTCCCACTGATAAAATTAACTTGGCGTCTCATGTCGCCTCTATTTTGGTTACCCCCGGTTCCCCTGTTGTACTGGTAATTTGGGTCGTACCGGTTGCCATAATAGTTGTGATTATTTGGGTGGCCATTGGGACTTCGGTTTTGTTCTGCTCCCCTGTAGTTATTATTGGATGTATTGGGGTTTTGAGCATTCCTGTTATTTGGCTGGTTCCCCTGGTTATAATTCTGGTGAGCTCTGTTAATCGGTTGGTTATTTGGATGATAATTAGGTTGACTCCTATGGAACGGTTGGTCACCTTGATAATGGTTCTGATTACGGTTTATGTTGTTCCGGTTATTGTTTTGGGTATTGTTGTATGACAAGTTGTAATTCGGTGCATTGTAATTATCATTCCACCGGTTGTATTTCTGATTCACCATTCAATTTCTCTTATATTGATTGTCGTTTTCGTGGTCTTCTAATAAACTGGCCATTCCCTGTATGGTTTTAATTTGTCCCTGTCTCCTGGCCCTTTGGATCGTGTCCTCATAATGATAACCTAGTTGCATTACTAGGGATTCTTCTGGTATCTTTGGCTCGAGGTTTCGAGCTAGGCATACTTTTCCTAAGAAGTACGATGTTAGTGTATGTCCTGCCTGCGGCTCATATCTTCCATTACTGATATCATTCCTCACTATATTTTGAGTAGATTCGGACCAGTATTTTTCGCAGAATAAGGCCTTGAATTCCTGTGTACAGCTGATTTCTGGTCGAGTGGCTGTCCACCAATTGCCATTTGTATCCCTAAACATCTCGTCGATGAGGCTCCTCACTGTCGGCCATCTGGTTTCTCGGTTCTTCTCTATGAGTTCCTCCACCCTCTTCAGGAATTCTATTGGGTTTCTTCGGTAACTCTTAAAGTTTATTACCTCTCTATTTTCACTGGTAATAATGTGAGTGTTATTGCAAGGCTTCTCCCTCAAAGCGTCTAGTTCCTCCTGCATCTGCCTTTCCCTCTGACTGATTTCTGTTATTTTCTCTTTATTTTCTTGGGTTTGTCCGTCGACCTTATTGATAGTGGTGTACACTCTTTCGACGTGTTCACTGATGTCAGTTTGGATTTCCTTGTGCCTCTCCTCCAGCTTCTGGAGCACCTCATGTTTATTTTTTGTGCACTCTGCGGTGGTGGTTTGTTGCAGTTCTTGAACTCTGATAATTCCTTCCTCCTCGACGTGATTTATTTTATTGGTCAACTCTTCCCGGACATGTATTACACTTTCATTTGTCTCGGTTATAGTCTGTTTAATTTCCTCTCTACATTCCACCAACTGTTGCCTCAATTCGTCCTTTGTCTTCTCGCTTTCTTCCTTCAACTATCTTTGGAGTGTTTCACTATTATTTTCAATCTTGTTATTTAATATTTCAAGATCCTTTTTTATCTGCCTCTTCAGCTCCTCACTCTTCTTTTCTATTGTCTCCTGGCTTCTCTTCAGGGCTTCATGGTTGCTTTCCATTTTGTTATTCAGGAGCTCTATGTCCTCCTTGATTTGTTTCTTTAGTTCTTCACGATTCTTCTCATTATTCTCTTTCATTCGTTCTTGTAATGATTCTAATTTTTCATTCAATTCTTCCTTGCCTTCCTTTCTTTGTTCCCTAGTTTCTTCCTTTTGTTTCTTAGTTTCTTCCTTTTGTTTCTTAAAATTTTCATCAGTTTTCTCCTGGTTCTTGTTCAATTGTTCCATAATCATCCTCATCATGTTCTCCATTGATTGGGTCGGTTTGTCTGGTTGGTCTCCGACCGTTACTTCTACTTCCGGTTCAGGTAGTGTTGGATTTTCCGGTTGGTCTTCTTGGGGATCCTCTTTGAACAATTCCCCGATCATTTCTTCAATTTCTTCCATCTCTTCTAGATCTTCACCTTCAGTTCCTTTCCTTGTTTGGTATCTTGTAACCATGCAACGTCTCCTCATAATCGCCGCTGGTCTTCTTTTAAAGCCTCACCAGTAGGTTGCCAATCTGTAACGAATAGATGTCTGCCTTCTTTTAGCCCCGCGATGGAAGCCAATCTGTAACGAATGGATGTTGTCGTCTTCTGAAAAATGTAAGACGTGTATATGGCTTTGTCTGTGTTAGTGCGTTCATCTCGCACTGGGGTCGTTACATCTATTTTGCGCTAACGATGTCCGTAGCGTTGCTGTAATTACTAGTACAACACAGCAGTAACCTTACCTGTTCTTAAATAGGGGTGGGTTAATCCCGGGTGGCACCAAATTGTTTATTAAAACAATTAAACTTATTAATTAATATCTTAATAGGGTGTTCTCAGCTATGACGGTCGGGGCATTCAAAGAATTCCCGCTCATTCAGCCTACTGAATCATGTAGGTAGTTGTACGAATTGCAACTTGTGCGCTGGTCGTCAAATCTAGCTTTCATAAACAAACACAAGTAATACAATACACTCCCTATGAAATAATAACAATGGTTACTCCCTGTACTAGCTATTTTAATGTTTGATAAGTAAAATTTTCAATTTGACAATGATTAACAAATTTGCATCGACTTTTTACATGAAACAATATTTCTCAGGATGACGAATCGATTATGGTAACGATGTGTCCACATCAGCATGGCTGTTGAACATTTTAGTTATTATAATTTCTTTCGTTCCAAAATCGGGGATTCTTTTGATTACAAGGCAAAGAATTCCTATGATTACAATAAAAGTACTTTACCTTACTTTACGTGTACATAAATAATAAGGTGTGTGGTTACAATCTGTTCTGTAGTGTCGTTAAATGTGTTTCGAAAGTTCGTATTCAAACAATAGGTTATATTTTATGTTAACAAATTTTCAGTGAGTTTATTTTTCTTAATTAATCTTTGAAAGAGAATATTCGGATTATAGTGAGAGATCAAATTACTTTTAGTAAAATTTAAAGTGGTTTTATTTTTGGAAATAAGGTAATTCAAGGGTACTTAACACATCAGATGACTTGGTGTTATCATTCATTGAGTCAGAAGAAGATTGGGAGGCAATATTTTCTATTTTCATTGATCTTAGGACTTAAGTAGGTCTGGCGTCCTTTTCATATAGGATGTGGTCATATTTTTCTTTTATTTTCCTGGTAATATGGTCCTTGGCCTTTAGTTAACTGCTCCAATGGTTCGTCTGCTTCTTATTCACTCATGGTTTTGAATTTTATTCACTGTTTTTACATTTTTTGAGTAAAAATTGGTCGTTCAATATTCAGCTTCTGTTCTGCCAGAGTGACACTTTACGAGTAACGATATTCAACGGTAATTTTCGCCACCAACATTCGTTTCTATGGTTACCAGTTAAATTTGATTGGCTTAGATTGACATAAATCCATTGTTATCAAAATTTGAATTCTTTTCAAAATCCTAGTATATCTTCTGATTGCTGTTATTCCTCTATCTTCCTTCCTAATTATTAAATATTGTCACTATAGTATGTATTTCCTTTCATAGATTAATTTGATATCCTTCAAGGTGGGATTATTTTATGTTTTATGATTTTACAATTATTTTCATATTTGCTAATTACATTTCTCTTCTAATTTAAATCCTTATTCTAATATTTTGCTTTTATTATGATTTACAAATTATCCTTGGTTTTTTGTTCACCTTGGATTAGCTAGTTTCTTTGTTAATTTGTGACAATTTGTAGTTGTTTGTTTTTGACAGTTATGCATTTTCATAGGCCTAAGTAGCCATTATGGTATTTTACTTATTTCATTCAAATTACATCTCATTTTAGCCTAATGGGCTTTATTTTGTTATTATAATTGGTTGTGTTATTTATTGTTGTGTTTTGGGTCTGTTTATGTGTTATTATTGTGTCACTATTATTTTATACATCATGAATTGCCAATTGTTTACTATCTGGTTTCCTTGTTTTCTAAGTCATACATTTCTTAACTTTCTGACTTATTTAATTTGCCAATAATAACAATGTGGCTATTATTTACTATTTTTTGATCACATTAAATACAACATCTAGGCCTATGGTCTGTATAATTCTTCCAGCCATATCCTATTCATAAAACTTGCTTAAATAATTATTTAACTATTATTTGCTATTATTTGTTTACAATTCATCTCATTTTATGTCATTTTTTGGGTGATAAACAACATCACTTTTTATGAACTTACTTTAATAATGATCCCTTATAACTTGGGTGTTTATTGATTTGTTTTAACTCCTTCATTTTTAAATAATCTTAATCTTTACTTCCCTCCATGGTAACACTATCTGTTTTCTCTTTCAGGGTATTCTCCCTTTTAATTATAACTGCATTCAATTAAATTTAACAATAACATTCTTTCTTAACTAATACTGTCTTCATCACTTTTCAGCGTTCATCATACCTTAATTAACTGTTTACCCTTACTACTATTCTTAATTACTACTATTCTTCACTTTTAATCCTTTAGTGTTTCCTTTGGATTTATTAAGTGTTTATGCTTTTATCATTCACTATTTTTCACTATATTAACCGTCTTTATATTACATTATTCTCAGTTAATCATCACCTTCAATTTTAAATTATTTATTGTTTATTATAATTTATTTAGTTATCTTGTTGTTGCATCCTCTTCGTTCACTTTATTAATTTAATAATATACATAATACTTTCACTTATGAACTTACTGTTGTCACTTCCCAAACGTTTCGAGATGTTGTTTCTCTTCTTCAGTGGGTTTAATACTAACTGACGATTACAGAATAACCGTTACAGAATGGAGTGTGTGGTGGGGGTTGATGGTGGGAATGGATTGGCGCTGAGGTTCGAATGATATCACACACTACAACCAAACAACATATTAAATGAACAGATACATTACAAATCACATACACTATTTGACACACTGATCCACACACATAATTCGAACCTCAGCGCCAATCCCTTCCCACCATCAACCCCCACCACACACTCCATTCCGTAACGGTTATTCTGTAATCGACAGTTAGTATTAAACCCACTGAAGAAGAGAAACAACATCTCGAAACGTTTGGGAAGTGACAACAGTAAGTTCATAAGTGAAAGTATTATATATATTATTAAAGTTATTTAGTGTTTTTTCTTTATCACTATACTTTGGGGTTTTTACACTTTCATTTTGCACTTAACAAATGTTTTTGTTTTTTAAGTGTTTCTAAATGGGTAATCCCTCTAATTACTATCTCACTACCGTACTATCTCTTTCATTACAAATATCATTAATAATATTAACAATTTTACGTCTTTATATTTTATCATTACATCTAACTCTAATTTGTGGGTTAGTTTGCTTTTTTATATTTAACATTGTTTTATTGGGTTTCTTTCAATTGTCATTTACTTTTTTATCCATTAATTGATAATAATATTTACTTTTTTACATAGGTTAATTATTGGTCTTTTTTCCAATATTACATTTGAGTGTATCATTTCTCCTGCTAATATTCTTTATTACTTGTTTGTGTCTTATCCTTTGTTTCCATTTTTATTTATTTCCCTTTATCTTGGGTTTGTTTCTTTTTCATTTCCCTCCTTCTTCATTTTCATTGTATCTGGTTAATATCTTGGTTTTCCACCTTCTCCTTTGGGTTCATTTTAATATGTTGCATTGAGTCATTCAATTCCTTTAATTTGTTTCAGTTTTGTTAGGTTTCGGTTTTTCCCTTCTTCATTTGGTTTGGGTCAATCCCTTTCTTCTTTTCCTTGGTTTTATTCTCGTTTGTTTTTTGTGGTTCCCTTTTTCTTTTGTTTCCTTTTGTTGGGTCAATCACTTGGGTTAGGTCATGTCATCGTTTGTCATGTCATTGTCTTTTTATTTTCTTTATATTAAACATTTTATTTCATATGAAGTATTATTTTATATTCAGAATCATCTTTTTCATCCCTGGTATTGGGGTGGCTTATTTGTATTGTAACAATATGCAAACAAGAATTAGAAATAACTGATACTTTCTGTGGGAAAGAAAAACGAGTTTTTTGCTAAATTAGAACTAAATGTCAGTTCAGCAGCTTTGTCATGTCATCATATTAGCTGGCCTGGTCACCGTAGCCAGCAGCTATAATCATTGGCTTGTCTTCAAAATTCGTTATGACAAGAAATTAGTCTGTAGGTTATTTGCCTCTATTTTTCCATTGCAATGGCTCTGTGCAACACATCAGGTGTCATAGCATCGATTGAATATTTTTGTAGCACCATACATCCAATTTTTAGTATTAATTTAAATTGCATCCAACAATATTTTTCAACTCTGAGAAATTACAAATTGTTTTCCAGTATTGCCATAAAGTGTGGCCTTATGCAGTCTTTTATAATTGTTCCCATTTTACTGCTCTTGCTAAACTTAATTCTTCTTTTTTCACTAGAGAAAGTGACATTGTGTCAGTCTAAGATAATTTGGGATAGTCATATGTTTATCCCTTCAGACAGCCTTAGTTTCCAGTGATCTGCTTTTCATAGGACATGCGTTTATAACCAGGGTACTATAAACAGGATAAGCAGATTTGCTGACATGGAAATATTTCTTATGGGGCACAACTATTTATAGATCTACCATAATTTGTGTATTTCTTTAACTCGTTGGTAATTACAGTCAAAGTAGTAGATCTGCAAAATGTATTGCTATGTTAAAATAAAGTATTCACACCACCTGCCTGCTAGAGGTGCTGCAATATTGTTGCCTTACTTGAGCATACATAATATCTACGTGAGACCACTTATGACAACATATTTTGGTAATTTCTGATGCAAGTCTTCTTTGTATCACTTTAAAACCCTTCGTTCATTATTTAACCATAAGGTATTAATTTACAGTACGTATCCCCTTGTGTCACAAAACAACATACTCCTGGTTTGCCAGTCTTCTTCTTCAGCTTAGTGAAGTTCACTTGTTATATCAGTCTTACTGTGATGTCTGATCCTCTATATTTGGATCATAGTTGTAAACCAAGATTTTTCTGTCCTATATAAGATGTCATATGTCCTATATGAAGGTGAAAATTTGAAAATTAATTAGGTCTGTACTTGCTAGGGTTTTTTTTTAACCCAACATACATTGAGTCTTGCTGCTTCTATTGCCAGGCTTGGGGAGAATTGTGCTGTGAGCAGTCATGTTCAAATGATTTGTGAAAATTACTTGGTAGATTCCATAACTAATTCTATTCTTGTCATAGATAAGCTAAACGTGGTGAGTGATTATGGAGTTTACAGGAACAGTTTGTTTAATTTTTAATGTTTCACAGAGTTACATTAGCTCAGTGATAGCATATTTGTTTTCATCAGTTTATATTGTACTTGAATGTAAATGCCCCTTCCCTTTGTGATTCAGCTTATACTGAACCTTGACCTCCAATCTTTGCATCCAGTGGTAACAATCTCTTGTGGCTGCTTGTCACTTTCAATCTCCAGAAGATTCTCAACATATTGAACATTGTCCTGCCAGCAGTCCTCAGTCTTCACCTTCATCTGGTACTCAATACCTGTCTCTTCGTTATTTTTTAGGGTATTCGACTGCCATTCATTTGCTCTACATTTCTGAATGTAAATGTTGTGCATTCAAAATAATGCATGTGATTTAAGCTTCATGATCTTGTCTGAAGGAACATTTTAGTTGAGGAATCCGCTAACTTGTCATTACTTAGTGAGAGTGAAGTATCGACAAAAAATAGACTGTGCAAGACAAAGTCATAATAAGACACAAGAGTGCTTTGATGTGCATAATTTAAAAAATATAACCATCTAAGAGAGAAATGTTCTGACAAAGTGACTCAAAAATTTGAGGAAACATCAGAGCAGTGGGAAAGAGAGGAGACTGAAGGAAAGTGGAGATTGTTTAAGGAAACAGTAAAAGCTGTGACAGGAGAAGTGGCTAGAAGAAGGAAGAAAGAAAAATGATCCGATTGATTTGACGAGTGCGCAGAGGCAGTAAAAGAGATGAATGAAGCAAGAATAAAGATGCTTCAGCGTAAAAGAAGACAAACTGTAGAGAAATATAGACAGAAACGCAGAAGGATGCATACAGAATGTAGAAAAAAAGAAGCGACTATTTGAAAAGAACAGACTAGAAAAACTAGAGACATGAGAAACAGAAATGAGGTAAGGAACTTTATCTTAGAGTAAGAGAAATTAAGAAAGTGTTTAACCCCAGGGTGGTCTTTATGAAGAAAAGAGAAGAGAAACTGGTTGGCGACAAGAAAAAAATATCTGAATTGTGGCGGAACTGTTTTCGAGAACTTTTAAATGGAGAAGATGAGATACAAGCACAAGAAGAAGTTGGGAGAAACGGACATCAGAGAAGAACCATAGTAGGGACTGACCAACGTGAAGATAGTTCAAGGCTACCATCAGAAGAAGTACCACTAGCAATTGGAGCCCTAAAAAACAATAAAACACCTGCGGGGGATCAGATAGAGGCAGAAATGCTAAAGTATGGAGGTGATATGCTTGTCAAACGAGCGCATAGATAACCTAATTGAAAGGATCTGGATGGAGAGGAAGATCCCAAGAGACTGGGGATTAGGTGTAAAAAACCCGGTGCATAAGAAGAATGATAAATCAGTGTGTGAGAATTATCGTGGCATTACACTTTTAAGTATTGTATACAAAGTGCTAGCAAAAATATTAGCCTGGAGATTAGAGCCACTTGCAGAAAACATTGTAGGGGAATACCAGTGTGGTTTCATGAAGAAAAGAGCTACCAATGACCAAATCTTCCTGATACAACAAATATTGGAAAAGTGCCATAAATACCAAACTGAGCTGCATCATGTGTTTGTAGACTACAAACAAACATATGATAGCCTGAAGAGACAAAGTATAATAGGATAACAGAAGAATTTGGTATGCCAGGGAATCTGGTGAGCCTGATAAAAATGACACTGGAAGGAACACGGAGCAAGGTGAGAGGGGAAGAAAGGCTTACAGAGAAATTTGATGTTCAAAGGGGGCTTAGACAAGGAGATGTGCTCTATACAATTCTGTTTAACTTGGCTCTCAAAAAAGTGGTAAGGCAAATGCTTATAAAACCCAGGGGGCACGATATTTAACAGAACGCTGCAGTGTCTAGCTTATGCTGATGACATAGTACTTATCTCAAGAAGCTAACAAGACCTAAAAGAGGGTTTCTTGAGTCTAGAGGAGGCCACAATGAATTTAGGCCTAAAATTAAAGACAGAAAAGACAAAATACATATTAACAGGCAGTAAAATGCAAGAGAGAAGACTACCCCTGGTAACTGGAGGACACAAATTTCAAAAGGTTGAAAAATTTAAATACCTGGGCTCACTAGTTACTGAGGACAACATTATGGCCAAAGAAATAAAAGAAAGAATATCTACTGGTAACAGATGTTACTTCTCCCTACAAGGAATATTAAAGTATAAAAAGATAAGCAGAGAACCAAGATTCGTCTCTACAAAACAGTTCTTGAGCCAGTGGTCATGTACGGGTCTGAAACTTGGACAGTGATAGTGACAGAGGAAGAATGGTTGCGCAGGTGGGAAAGAAAAGTCCTCAGGAGGATATTCAGTTGACGGCCAAGGAACATGGATAATAAGGATGAGTGCAGAAATCCAGCAAATCTGTGGAGAACCAGATATCGTCACTGACATTAAGAAAGGTAGAATCCGGTGGGCAGAGCATGTCCAGAGTATATCAGAGACATCCACATTAAAGAAAATTTATATAGGGAGACCTGGTGAAAGAAGAAGGAGGGGTCGGCTCAGAAAACGATGGGTGGATGATCTTGAGGATGGCCTGCACAAGCTCGGTGTAAGAAGGTGGAGACTGAGAGCAGAGAATCGAGACGTCAGGAGGCCAAGGCTCTCCAAGATCTGTACCACCAATTGAGAGAGAGAGACTCCTCCAACTTGTGCAAAACTTGATACTCATATACTGCTTACTTTTGTCAGTTATATGAATGACATTTTACATAACAGTTTTGACATTTGACCTCAAATTGTGTGATAAAAAAGTTGTAATGGATGGTCTTGCTACCATTTTGCAGATCAGTTTATTATAACTTCAGCAGTGATTTTTTGTGATAGTCCCACATACCTTTTAATAAATTCTCCTATGTATATTGGCTGTCATGTTTTTAAGGTCTATCATTCTCCAGTAAACTGATTGGCTTACTTTTTATTGTCACAGAGAAATACTTGCAGCCATTAACATCTGTTGGCTCTTCATAATTGAAATTTATGTTCAATATAATTTACTATATTTATAATTCATCATCAATTTATTAATTTAATTTTTAAGTATAGAATTTATTATCAGTGTTGAAACTGATTCTCATAAATTTTTAGTGCTGTAGCCTGTCACACTAGGTGGAAAAATTATTGATGTTTTCCACTACAAACTTAGTAAAGTATACAGTTTATCTTGTAATGGTAAAATAACACTGTTAAAACTTTACAGGAGCCCCAATGGGAGCATAAGTGTGATGTGTCGGAATTTACAATGAAAGAATTTGTTCACATCACATCTCAAGAAGATTATCCAAAGAAAGAATGCTCAAAATGGATGTATTTTGATTACAAACGTTTAGAGAATTGCTTTGATCCACAACCGGAATTTGTTCAGGTAACTATCTGAAGAATTCATGTTATTATTACTGTGTTTTATTGTGCAGTAGTAGTATAACATGCTGTTTCTTGTTAACAATACATGAAGAACATGTATATTGTAATGGTACATATCTTCACCTAACAATAATGAAGAAAACATGACAAGATAAATTATTTAATCATTAACACTAAAATAAAAAAGGGATGAATCAGAGATTAAAGGAATGAGTAACTCAAAATAATAACACGATCAGACATATCCAGGTAGTCAGAACAGTAACCTCTAATAATAAAGAAGTAACAAACAAACAAACCAAATGTTAAATACAGTAATACATGGCGATTTAACCTGAGTAGCCCAATAGATGGTAAGTGAGAGAGTACAACAAGCCCCATAAACCAAGAATAATATAAATAATGACAACTGTAAGTGAACTAGAACTAGCCACCACACTACCACAAGAGTGTAGTAACAATAAGAATAATAATGAACAAAGAATTAGCATGGAAGTGTGAAAGTATAATCAGCCACAACACCAAGGAAGTGACATGTAAACGATGGCAAAATAAAGCGAGCCCAGAAAGAATACAAAACTAATGTTAAACCAATGAAAAAGACTAACTAATGAAAATTGTATATGATAATAATAAATGTAAAGACAGACAAGTTAAAAATATTAATTGTTAAGGACTTGAGATATAGAAGGGTACACTAACCCAAACAAATAGAGTAAACTAGGACAAATCACATTAGCACGACACAAACATATCATGTATAGTCAAACCACACAGAGTGAGAGATTATAAATTGTAAGGAGGATGAACATTTTAAAATAAATGTAAGAAAGAGAGTTTTGAATAAGCAATACACTAATCTTTACCCACCAGTAACCCTAAAACAAGATTGAGTGCAAAGTGTTAGTGTTAATACCCCGAAGTGAGAATAAACCCCATTAAAAAGTGATAAACACGGATAAAACCGTAATCAAAGTTTATAAGTGCATAAACTAGGTTATAAGTTATAAATGAGTGAGATCTGATAATGGTCAAACGCAGGAAGGACTGTGATAGTTGAGAGGCCAATGTGAGTGGACACCCAAAATGTAACTAAATAAACTAATAGTGTTAAAATTAAGTTAGCTTTAGTGATAACTGATTATCATGGTTTTAAATGTGTGGCAATTAATGTAACAAGTGACTATTAAGATTATTAGGAAGGTAAGAAAGATAGACTATCAGTGTGTCAATTCACCATATAGAAAATGTCAGTAATATTAAAGGATAAAAAACAATGAATAATCATGATAAGAGTTAATAAGACATAGTGAAATGGTATTAGGTACCATTAGTTAATAAAACAGTGTCAGATAAGCTTAGTAATAAGGATTTTCTATAATAATCAAAATAATTAATTAAGGTTTATATGTTTGTTTTCTTTTAATGATACTATAAAATAATTATTACCCACTGAAGAGTATGAGTGGATAATAAAAGGTAAATAATTATGTTTTAATGAGTAAGATTTATGTTTCAAGAGAATTATGTTTTAATGAATAAAAATTATATCTATGGGAATTGTTAAAACCATAAGATGCTATGTTATATGATGCAATAAACAAGAAACAAAATAAATACAGTCAGATACAATGACACTAAAAGGCAGTTATGACAGTATACAAATTAACATATGAAACCAATAAAATCACACACAGTTACTAGAACAGACATAAACATGGAACAAATAAACAGAATCATGTATTGAAACAATCAGGACCCATACAAGGGGAGAATAAAATGTAATCTCAGTAATTAAAGAAAAAATAGTCAATTGCTATCTAAGCCTAGGCAGATTCCCAACAGTCAAACTACAAAAGACTTCAAATTTTAGAATTAAACACTGACATTAGTAAGACTAAGCCACATAAACTATGAAATACAATTAGACTATCATGTTAAGGCAGGAATATTATGATAATAATGTAAATTAAGAAAACAGTATAATTAAATAAAATCCACAAAACTGTCAAAATGTTGATACCTAAGTAAATACTGTAGTATTGGATGTCAAATTAATCCTTGAGCCAAAATATGAACAGTGGTAATAATATTTACTACTAAAAAGGGAGTACTGAAGATTAATTACATTTAGAAGATGTGTGACCATTTTAAATAAAAATTCAAATGTCTTAACAATGATCTCAAGCCAATTTCAGCCAATCAAAAATTGTGAGTTACCATGACAACAACCGTGTATTGACTAATTTTCAGTTAGGAACAATAATAACTGTAGTGACGCTAAACTGGAGAGAAGCCACGCCGAAAAGGGCACAAATTTTTAACTCTAAAACAGTATAAGTGCCCATAAGTCGATGAAGAAGGACCAGAATAACTGACGAGAGGACATTCCAACCAAACTATACCAAGGACCAGCGCGGAATTAATCTAGATGACCAAAAAATATATGGAATCCGACCAGAAGAAGACGCCAACCATTCCCGAAGCCCAAGACTGAAGAAGGAAGAACCGACATCAACCCATTACACCACTTGGACAACTGATGATACATCTTTTATCTACTAACGTTGAGTATTGCTGAATTTTGGATTTATAAAAAAAAACAAATTCTCTTTCACAAAATTATAACTAAATGATAAAACTCTCACTATCACTGAAGGTATTCTCAAGGATTGATAAAATAAAAAAGTAACTTTGTAAACACTGAATGACCAAATGATAACCTATGTATACACCAACGACACTGTCACAATTCAACACCACAATATTTAATTTATAGTAAACCTTGTTTAATTTTAATGATCACGTACTTTAAATGATATGTTCTAATTTTGTTATCTTGTTAGATAAACCTCTGTTTCGTACTTAAAAGAACCCTATAGGCAGATTTATTTTGTAAAATAATAACCACACTGTCTTGCAGCTAATATAAACATTGTACTGCCAACCCAGCAATCCACTGATTGAGCGAATATTGCCGAGGCTAAAATCATTGTATAAATTATTAATTTTATGAAGCGTTAACAAAAAATAACCAGTCAAAAGCCTAATAAAAGAGTGTGTACTGATAACAACTGTCCATTATTTACTTGTAAAGAATATTATGCATGTTTTGTTTACTAGCAATGGGTCAACATAACCAACGTTATCTCAAGTTGGCAACACGTTTTCCTCCACTCAGATGAGAATCAGTAACAAGCCAGACGGCGAGCGATTCGAATTTACAATAGTGCAATATCAAACTATACAAATAAAAACTTTTAATTGTTTTCACGAAAAACAATTTGGCACCTATCCGGAATTACGAAAGAGTGAGAAGGGACAGGTAAGGCACACAGGCTACCAGACGCTTCCAAACGACACCATTTACGTTCGCAAAACACATTATGAAAACTTCCAATTCCAAAAGTAAACTAGATAAGACACATACACAATAACAGATGGAAGGGGTGGTTACAATATATATGAAGTGTAATATATTGATCACTTTTATCTCAAGTGGAAATGATATTAATTTGTTTAATTTGTGTGTTTGAAGTAGAAAGTATCGTGGGCAGATTTTGGATTTCCAGAAAAAACTGGTGAGCATTCAACCATCTGGATTGGTAGTAAAGGAGCTCATACTACATGTCACATGGACACATATGGATGTAACATTGTAGCTCAGGTTTATGGAAGGTATGCTTAAGAATAAATATTGGTTTTAGATATGGAATAAAAAAATACTGATTCACACTATCTTCAATCAAGAATTTATTAAAGACTAAGGCTCTTTGTTTTGTTGATGAAAATTCAGATTAAGTAGAATTTCAAGTTTAAAAGTTGAAGTGCATTTGTCTTGAAAAGGTTATTTACCAGAAGCAATTGGACAAGCAGATTATCCTACCATAATAAGAGTTTTTTTGTGTGCCTTCTTGCAAAAGTAATATATATTTGGACTACACATGCTGGCTGGTTCCCTCTAAAATGAATACGGCTTCTTTCAGTGGATGAGGGTAGGGTGAAAAGTTGTGGGCCTGAATAAGAAAACATTTTTTTAATTAATTTGCATTTATTTTTCAACATAAAATCCACTTAGCTCAATACACTTTTCCCAATGGTTTTCTAAAGCGGTTATGCCAGACTGATAAGCAGATTTGTCAAGGTCCTCAAAGTTGCCATTTACAGCATCGATGACTTGATCATCATTGGCAAATCTTTTTCCACCGAGCCATTTTTTGAGGTTCGGAAATAGAAGTCGCTGGAGGCTAAATCAGGTGAGGAAGCAATTTGAACTTCAGTTCTTTGATTTTACCTGTCGGAACAATTGACATGTGAGCTGGTGCATTGTCTTGGTGAAACAGCACTTTCTTTTTTGCTTTTTTCTTGATTTCATTGTTCAAAAGATGCAGTAGGTTTGCATAGTACTCTCCATTAATTGTTTTCAGCTTTTCAATGAAGTCAAAGAATATTAAACCATGTGCGTCCCAAGAAACAGTTGCTATAACCTTACCAGCAGATGGAATTGTTATTGTCTTCTTTGGATATGGTTCACTTTTCGCGGTCCATTGTTTTGACTGTTGTTTGGTCTCAAGAGTGTTGTGGTGACCCAAGACTCATCAACGGTTATAGATCGAAAAAAAATTATTATTTTTGTTTTTGTTTTTTGGTTATAAATGCAAAAATTCAATTGGATTGCACCAAACAATCAGTTGAAAAATCCTTTCGACATTGTTTTTTTGTCAGGTATGAGCAAATGCAGCACCCATCTAGTGCACAGCTTTCTCTTACTCAAATGTTTGTGTAAGATATTGCGCACTCGTTCCGTTGATATGCCAACAGTCTCTGCTATCTTGCTCACTTTCGTTCTACCATCTGCCAAAACGATTTTGTGGATTTTTTCGATTTTTTCTGTTGTAGTCACTTCAACGGGACATCCACTGTGTGGTTTGTCAGTTGTGCTTGTCCAACCCGTTTGTCAAATTCAAAAACTGAGCACTAACCTGTTGTATTTGATGGAGAAGAGTCCCCCAACATTGAATCCAGTTCCTTTTTAATATCGGTACTAGTTAAGCTTTTAAAACAAAAGAATATTTAATCACAGCACAAATTTCCAATCTATACATTGTTAGAACCATGCTTGAGGCGGTTAATGAAGTGAACTGTGAAACTAATACTAAACAACTCATTTACTTGCAAGCATCGAAATTAAGCCTACAAAGGATGAAATTATACAATACGATCGATATAACGAGTCTAGTGGTGCTATGTCTATGTCAGGCCCAAAACTGTTCACCCTACTCTTGTATATGTTCTATCTGGAGTACATGGAGTACACTTCTAGGATAACTCTACCATTCATTTACATTAAAAAAAGTCATAAATGATTGTGTGTGTGTGTGTGTGTGTTTTCACTGAGCAGAATTGTCTTGTTTTATTTAATGCAAAACATTAAAATGAACTATTAAACTATTGGTCTCTTTTGTATATGTGTTTGTGCTATAATCTGTATTTTATAAACAATGTAATGGCCTTAATGTATCAATGTATTTATACCCTCAGAGTTTTGTGTGTGCATGTGCACGTGCGCAGTGTTTTTTTGAGACGGAATGCGCCAGAACACCATTCTGACACCTTTTTTGAAATAGTCTTACATACGCATTAGAAACATTTTTTCAAAATAATTACGAATTTTGTGTTACTAATATATTCTGTCACCCTAGTGGTGCCATGTGGCTTTCCTTATACTAAAACATGTAGTGCCAGCAGTGGTAGCCATGACAAACACTTGTCAGTCATTAAAAGTAAATTGATTGTTTCTCTTCTCTATTGTTAACCTTTTATGACAGTGTGATTAGTACCTTACGTCCTGTTTATGTGTACATGTATTTATGAGTGATTCTATTGTTGTTTATTAATGATTTATGGAAGTGTAGTTAGTATGTCACATTATTTATGTGTGTGTATGTTATGAGTGATTGTATCTTTGTTTACTTCATTACTTATTAACATTTTATGGCAATGTCACATTATGTCATATTAGTTTATAGGCACATCTCATTATGCTTATATTTTATATGAACACGTTATATTTTTTAGTTACGTATATAACTGTATAATGAAAAAATATCATATTCACTGCTCACCGTAGAAAAAGTAAAACACGTACGTTTATGAAGTGGCCCCATTCCATATGTATTGCAGCCAGAATATGAACCATAACACCATTAAGAGATTTTGGGTTCGGCTCAGCCTGATTTAGGATTGGCAGTATTACCATTATTCAATGCTCAGTGCACCAGTGTAGGCTCACATTAATCAAGCTGGCCTATCTGCTAGACTGCTTCACAGAAGGACAAGCTTGTGAGAAAGAATAAAAACAGAAAACAGCATCTCATATCATTAAGAAAAAAGTGTGATCATAAGTTACCACAAAGCTGCAGTGAAAATTGATATGGAGTCAAAAAAAAATAATAATAAAAATTAATAAAATAAAAGCTTGAAGGAGTCTTTAAAATCAGTGACTAAAGAAAAGAAAACTATCTGTAAACTATTTCTGCACAGCTTCTAAAGTTGCAAAAAAAATCAGTCATTCAGTTTCTATTGGAAATAGAAGTTGATTCTATTTCTAATAGAATATAAAATGGACTAGGAAACTACAATAATTAAAGGTTAATAATTTGTAATATCAATTTATTTTATTTTTATTTTTAATTCTGCTTAGGCCTTGAAAG
This sequence comes from Magicicada septendecula, assembly GCA_034769895.1. NCBI lineage: Eukaryota > Metazoa > Arthropoda > Insecta > Hemiptera > Cicadidae > Magicicada > Magicicada septendecula. Next base: position 327,602,923 of record CM068367.1, read on the forward strand.
GTTTAATTTTTTTATTACTCATAAATTAAAAATTACCGTGCACTGCAGACAATAACCCTTCCCCTCCACATTTCATCCACACATTCCACTACCGTTTTCACCACACAAAAGCACTGTGTGTGTGTGAGGGGGGAGTTAATTTTATACTTGTATACTTGACATTTTTATTATGAAGTTCTTGTCATTTCTGATGTTTCAGTAAATGCCCTCTTCTTGCTTGGCTAGTGGCATTCCCAGAATTCATGCTGGTCCTTTAAATAAACACTCTCTTCATGACAGCAACTCATGCGACTCCTTCAGTGTTATATGTTATTTATTCAGTGATGTATTCTTGACCATATTTTATATATTTCTGAAAAATTATGAACTTGAATGGACTTTACAGTGTTTTTAAATTAAACACTCTTATATAGTGCAATTTGTTCGGCATAGTATCTCAGGATTTAAATGTGCCAACATTTAGTTTTCATCCACTCCTGATTCAGCAGATATATTTTGTATACTAATCGTAGTAGCTTAACTTTGTTATGTTGAGTGTGGATGGGAAGAACATATTGGTATGCTGAGGAAATAGGCCACATGTGGCTTTACATGATGCTTTGCATGTATTGTGTGACCATCAGGATAAGACACAGCTCCGACGTATACATAATCTTTCAGCAGATCTTTGCACGTATTGTGTGACCATCAGGATAAGACACAGCTCTGACATAGACATGATCTTTCAGCTTGACCTAAGACAGCTTGATTATTCTCTAGTTGTCTACAGTGTCATGTATGTGGAACTCTCTTTTAGTACTGTTGCTGTTGCTGAATCCTATAAATATAGTGACCCACATCACAGTTAGTTAATTGCGTATTACAAAGTGAAATAATAAGATGCTTATATAAGTGGATGACCAGATAAATTGTGAGTTATAATTTGGTGAACATCTTGATAGAATATCTGAAATAGAAAAATCTGGTGCCAATTATGGTAACTTTGTCAAGTATAGAAGACTTGTTTATAAATTTAAGAGGACAAATTAAAATTTGAGTCAAACAGTTAATGAAAGAAATAGTTGACAAGGCAAGAGAATGTGGTATTACCCATAGTGGGACCAGTTCATAATAAGGCTCCAGCGTTGATGGAATCACTCACTAACTGATTTAGCTTTCCCACCTGAAGCTACTGCAGCTTAAACAAATGGCCAGAAGAAGAGAATACAGTTTCTTTCATTCTTGCTTTAAAAGGACTCCTGCAGAGCTGTTACAGAAAGTACCACTGTCTATCCAGTCTCTAAAATTATGGTATATTGATCAGCAGCTGCTGGATGTGTACTGTGTTCAACTGAAAGTGAGCTGATAGTATTCCAAGGAGTCTCCATGAATTTGTAACAAGTATTGACTAAATTGGCTTATCCTGTGGCATCAGAGGATTTCTTAATGTAGTTTTGCTTTCCTTAAATTTACTGATGGTATGAGTGGTAGTAAATACAACAAATGTTGAAAATGTCTCAGCACCAGAATAGCTCAGACGCTCTTGTTTCCAGTTGCCAAATTGGTGACCATTGACATTAATGAAGTAATTAATATCACTGTGTTGTAGTCAGAAGCTTCATTAATGTATTATAATTATAATGAACAAACAGTTGATTTTAGAACAACAATTTAAAAAGTCAGTAGCACCACAACAATCAGTTAATCATAACAAAAAGCAGGAAACCCAAGTACTACAAATGTGAGAAACATTGTCATCCTCAAGTGAATTGTTAGGAGACTAAAATAAGAAAGAAGGACATGAATGCATTAATTGGAAGAGTACAGCTCATAAACAACATACACAGTGTCTATTCTTCACAAAAATAGAGGGAGGGAATCTGATTGTTAAAGGATTTGTTGAAGATAAACCAGCTACATTTAGAATTGACATGGTCACATCAGTATCCATTGTGCAGCCTCATATAGTCAGCCATCTTCACCTGAAAATTGTATTCTTTTGTCATACAAAAGAATAAGGTTGACATAACTTATGGCTGCATATCATTGAGTTAAGTGCCCGTTGTGCAAGTGCTTGTTGCAGACATTGTCAGTGCCTACATTGTTATTCTTGGCATGGACATTATGGATGCCTACAGGTTTATAGTGGATTTACGTTTATGTCCTGAGAGCTGGCAAGAAAAAATAAAGTTTTGCATACCAGAAATTGTAGAGACAACCAACCATTCGATCGAACAGATGACAGTGGTCAAAGAAGGAGCCAACACATGTGAGGAAGAGGAGCCTGTAGTATCAGATATGTAAACAGGAGAAGAACAGGGTAATGAAGTAACACTTTATGTGATGACAGAAAATATGATAAAAAAATTAACTTTAGTCATTGCTGAGAATCTCCTACTTGTTCATTCCATAAATTAAAAGGAAAACTCTAGGAAGAAGTCAATGGAGAAGGAGATTCAACTTAAGCAAACGAATTGTGAGAGCAGAAAGAAAAATGTCAAAGATGGGAAAGGCACTAGTTGAGGAAAGGGGAATGTTACTAGGGAGGATGGTATGCAGGAGACTGGGGTAAGTTAAGAAAGCCAAATGTAATTGAAGAAAAAGAGTCTACAAGTGATGGAGAACATGCTCTGGAACTGGGAAAAGCAGTTTCCATAATCAAATTTAACTAAAGATATTCAAAACTTTACTTAATTAAACTTAACTAAAGATGACAATTTGCCATTTGAGACAAATAGGTTCTAGTAGGGGGAGTGTTAAACTGAGGATTTAGGCAGTAGGCACACGTTCTTGAACTTTCTGCAGCTTGCCAGAGATGACCTGCTTTTTCTCCAGGTACCTACAATATCAGTAGTACCAGGTATACAATAGTTGCTCCTGCTGTTTATAAATTTAGCAACCCACATCACAGTTTGATTGTAACACAAACAGTGTGTTTGTAGTTCTGTATGCAATTCCGTACTACATAACACACGCTGTCAAAAAACACACACAAAGAACAAAACTAATTTAATTTACCTGGTGGTTACAAACTAAACTGCTCAGGATCCAACAAGTTTTACATAGGCCAGACATATCTTCAAACAGAGATACCTTGAACACACAAAGGCACTACACTCCACCACCAAATCCATCTTTGCAAGCCACCTCATTGAAGCAAACCACACATACACAAACATAAACAGTAACATGGATATTGTTACAACACAAATAAGCCAACCCAGTACCAGGGATAAAAACTATAATTATAAAAGTAAATATATTTCATATCAAATAAAATGATTAAATATAAATAAAATATAAAAACTATGACACGACAAATGACGACATTACCCAACCCAAGTGATTGACCCAACAACAGAAACAAAAGAAGAAGGGAACCACGAAAAATACACAAAGAAAAAAGTGATTAACCAAACAAATAGGAACTAACAAAAGAAGGGAAGAAACCAGAACCAAAAAAGAATAAGGACAAATAAAGGAAGTGAACGAATTCCTATAACTAAATGAAATTAAACCAGACGAGAAGAGGAGAACCGAATTAAAATGAAGACAATTGAAAATGAAGAAGATGAAGGAGAAGAAGAAGAAGAAGAAGAAGAAGAGGAAGAATAAAGAGGAAACAAAGTGAAACCAAGAAATAACAAACACCACATATGAAAGGGAGAAATGGTATACTCAAATATAGAATATTGTAAATAAAATCAATAATTAGCCAATAATGGAAATAAATATTGTTGTAAATGAGATAATTTATATACCTGTTTTAAACAAAAAACAGTAAAAAATAACTTAGTAAAGAAAAGTACACTAACCCAAATATTAAAGTTAGATATAGTGAAATATATATAACAAAATGTCATGAATAATAGGTACAATTTTATAATGAAAGAAATAGGGAGATATAGAAAGAGAAATAATTATAGGGATTACTCACTAAGTAACACTTAATATAAACAGTGAAAAAAGTGCAATAGTGTATGTGTAAATAGTGAGTGTATCAGTGATAAACACCAATTAATTAAATGTGAAAGTGATAAGTGGAGAAAGATATTTTAAATAATAAAGAAAGTAGTAATAAATAAGAAAACACTTAATAAATCATTGATGAACCAATAAATGATTTAAGTGAGCTTATGGAAAATTATATAATTAAGGATAGTTAGAAATAGTATTTAAAATAGAGATAAGAAAGGATGTAATGTTATTCAGGGATAAAGCCCATGTAAAAACAGTTTGTGTTAACATGGAATGGAGAAAAGAAGTAGTAATGAAATAAGAATTTAAGTATATAATTACAAAACACCCAATATTAGAAGGGAAAATAAATTTAATAAGTTTGAAAGAAGTGATGATGTTTCTCACTCAAAATAATAATCAGAAGAATGAAATGAATGTTAAACCAACAGTAACTAATAACTTATAAAGAATTGTTCGTTTTAATGTTATGAATAGGATATGGCTGAAAGAAACTTGCAGTCCATAGGCCTAATTGTTATGTTTTAAATGTTAAGATATAGAAAATAATATTCACATGTAATCAAAACACAAACAGACTCAAAACACAACACAAACAATTATAAAATAAAACCCATCAGGCTGAATTGAAATGTAATTTAAATGAAATAAGTAAAATACCATAATGGCTACTTACGCCTATGAAAATGCCTAACTGTCAGACACACACAAATATCAATTGTAACAAATTCACAAGGAAATTTACAAATCTAAGGCAAGTAACTAGCCAGTAATTATGTATAAATCATTTTAAAAGAGAAATGTTACTATAAAAGTTTAATTTAAAAGAGATATGTAATTATCAAATGTCAGCATAATTAGACCAAAGTTAATATATAATAGAATATGACCTTATGAGGTATTGTTTTAATCTTTGAAAGGAAATAAGTACAATAGCGATATTATTTATTACCCAGAAGGGATGACAGAAGAATAAAATCAGTCAGAAAATATATAATAAATTTGAATAAAAATTTCAAATATAATAACAATGCTTTTAATCTCGGCCTTAACCAATCAAAAGGTTTCTGTTACCATAGAAACGGGCCGTTGGATACTAATTTTCCGTTAAACGGAATTACTTGGAAAAATGATGCTTAAGTAAGAGGCACGCAAGATTGAGATGACCAAAATTTTATTTTAAAAAGTTCAAAAAACGTTTAGAAGGCGACAACATGATCCAGTAACTAGGAAATGAAGACTTTCAAATATTAACAGATGTCCAGGAACCAAATAAACAAAATTAAATAACAGAAATTCCCAAGACAAATTAGAAGAAGATGCCAGCAGCTTAAGTCACACCAAAATTGATGAATTTCCATTACCCCCGAACGACGACACATCGTAACCTTCTGAACTGTTAAGTATCAATTAAATACTATAATCCCCAGAGTAAAAACACTTTAAATATTTCTCAAATCAATCAAAAATTCTCACTATCAAATAAAATTAATTTTCTTTCAAGGATTGAATGATGATAAACTTACGTAAAACAATTGTTAACTTAGAAATAACCTCGCATCAATGTGCGAATTTTGTAACAAATATTACTACACTACTGAACAATTTGTAAACACACTTTATACCATAGAAGTACGGATAAGGTACGGTAGTGTACTTTTTTAATGTAACCAGCTTTTATGTTTTATTTATAATCCAAAGAACCCCAGATTTTGAACAGATAGAAACATTGTATACAAACAGACGCCATATCGGCATCAATATAACTCATTTCAAAATCAATTTCACCAACCTAGAGATATATGTTTCATGTTCTAAGCCGGAGCAATTTTATTGGAAAATAATTTATAATACTTTTGTCACATTGATTAATGACCAAATCATAATTAAAATTACAGTACAGAGTATTACCATTGTTTTATTTCGTAGGAAGTTGTATAATATATGTGTGTGTTAGCAATTCCACTGAGTAACCAACTAGCGCTCTTGCCAAGTGGGCAATACAACAAGCTGTACAGCGGCGGGAATCATTTGAACGCTCCAGCTGTCAATGCTGACAACACCAATATAACTAATAAATTCACAAAGTTAATTGTTTTAAAATAAACAATTTGGCGCCACCCGGGATTCGCAACTCCTATGAATAAACAGGTAGGTTGTACTGATAATCGAGACCACGCTACAGACTTCAGTAGTAACAACTATTAATGTAACGACCGGTGTGAGGCGAACACACCACACTAACACTTTATACACATAAAAAACAAGTGTACACATTTTACAGATACGACAAGAACGAGTAGTTACAGATTGGCGACCAACATAGTGAGGCTAGAAAAGGACGACTAGCGGCGGTTATGAATAGACATAGTATGGTTACAAGACTCAAAAGTAAGAAAGAATCAAACCAAGAAGAAATGGAAGAAATTGAGGAAATGATTGGAGGATTATTTGAAGAACATCCACAGGAGGACCAACTGGAAAATCCAAATTTACCGGAACCACAAATGGATGCAGAAGTAATAGTAAACAACCAACCAGAGAAACCAATCCAAGATAGTGAGAGGGAACAACAAACAGGAGATACAGTAGAAAATCCACTGGATAGAATTACACCAACCGAAGAGAGGCAACAACTGATGAAATTCATGATGGAACAATTCGGACAAATTAATAATAATTTCACGAAAATGAATGAAACTTCAAAGACAACAAATGAAAAAATAGACCAGCTGAAGGCAAAAACAAGAGAACAAAGGAAAGAAGACAGGGAATTTTTCAGACAAAACAGTGAAGAATTAAGGAAACAACTCAAGGAGGACACGAAACTTCTGAATAAGAAAATGGAAAGCAACCATGAGGCATTGAAAAGAAGCCAAGAGACGTTGGAAAAGAAGAGTGAAGAACTGAAGAAACAGATCAAGAAGGATCTGGAAATAGTGAATAAGAAGATCGAAAATAGTAGTGAGATGCTCCAACGAAAATTGAAGGAAGACTGCGAAAAAACCAAAGAGGAATTGAAACAACAACTGGTAGAATGTCGGGAGGAGATCAGACAAACGGTAACCGAAACAAATGAGACTGTGATACAAGTCCGGGAAGAGTTAAACAATAAAATCAGCAATGTCGAGGAGGAAGGTAGAATGAGAGCGACAGAATTTTATCAAGTCACCACCGAAGAATGCCAGAGAAATAAACAGGAGGTGATTAGGAAGCTGGAGGAGAGGCATCAGGAAATACAATTAGATGTCAACGATCGGGTGGAAAAGATATACACTGCCATCAACAAAATAGACGGACAGACCAAAGAAAACAAAGAGAAGATCCAGGGAATCAGCCAAAGAGAGAGACAAATGCAGGAAGAGCTGGATGCACTAAGGGAGAAACCTTGTCATAATACACACATAGTAACCAGCGAGAATAGAGAGGTGATCAACTTCCGCAGTTACCGGCGGAATCCGATGGAATTCCTCAAAAGAGTAGAGGAGTTAATAGAAAAAATAGGGAAACCAGGTGGACAAGCGTAAGAAGCCTCATAGATGAAATGTTCCGAGACACCCACGACAACTGGTGGACAGCAACTTGACCCGAAATAAGTGATACTCAGGAATTTAAAAAACAATTCCGGAAAAATATTGGTCGGCCCAAAATGTAGTCCTTAATGACATTAGCAATGGGAGGTACGAACCACAAGCAGGACACACTCTAACGTCCTACTTTTTAGGAAAGGTATGTTTGGCCCGAAATTTAGAACCCAAGATACCTGAGGAATCTCTGGTGATACAGCTTGGGTACTACTATGAGGAAGCTGTACAAAAAGCCAGGAGACAAGGGCAAATAAAGACGATCCAAGGGATGGCGAGTTTGCTGGAGGATCATGAGAATGATGGACAATATAAGAAAAATCGGCTAGTGAATCAGCGGTATAACAAATGGAGTGATAATAATAATGTACCCAATGTCAATCACACACAAAACGGCAACCAGAACAATGTGAACCGGAACAATAACAACTATAATAATGAATAGCCATTTAACAGGAATACACAGAATCATTCTCCAAATAACCAGCCATTTAACAGAGGCCCACCAAACAACCATCCGGGAAACCAAAATAATAACAGGAACATCCCAAACAATAATCAACAAACAATAGCTACAAGGGAGCTGAACCGGAACAACGCACAAATGGTCACCCCAACAACAACAACTACTATGGCAACCGGTACAACCCTAATTATCAGTACAACCGGGGACCCGGGGGAAACCAAAATAGAGGCGACGGCAGACGCCAAGTAAATTTCGTTCATGGGCGTAGACAAAACAACCACAGGAGATATAGTCCAAACTGGCATACGAACCCATGGTACCACGAATCGAATGATAACCGCAATCAGTTCTCAGAGAGTAGGACTAACGAACCACCGAGGGAGGAAAATAACCAGTAACAAGGACTGAGCAACGAGGCGGGTGACCAGTCAAGTAGTCTGGCCACAAATCAATAACCACCTTTAAACTAAAGAGGTCAGTGGAAAAACCTAGATACCCTTCACATGACCAGTCACTTAGGTTAATACGTCGTGTAATGTCAGAAAATAAACATAAAATAATTACAATAATACATAACAACTATCTAAAGAATATTCGAGAGGAACTTCTTGAAGAAGAGGCCAACCAGTTACAACAAAATAACAGCGAAATTTGTCCATATAAAGGCTACCATAAATGGCACTGTAACCATAATCATGGTTGACACGGGATCTAATATCTCTCTAATAAATCAGCCTGAATTAGAACGGATTCAAGCCAACTCTCGAACACCAATCCCTACGCTGCCAATAAACAATATAATAATCATTGGCGCCACTGGCAAACAAAATAAGACGGTAAGAAAGCAAGTTTCATTAGAATTAGACAATCAAGAATCAATCATCCCTATTGTATTTCTTGTGGCCAATGGGCTACCATTCAGCATGCTCATAGGATGTGATGTATTAAGAAGATATTCGGCAGTTATCAACCTGCAGAAGGGAGTCGTATTGTTAACTTCAGAACAGGGAACCTGGTCTGCAAATATTATAAATTGTAATCCAACTCCAACCGCTCTGAATCAAGACCCATGATTGAAGAGTTACTACTGTCAAACTCATGAACCATCCATCATGATGGAAAATGAAGAGGAAAGCAGAGCATTGTGGGAACAGAAAATCGAAGAAATAAGAAATTTCCAAAGAGAACGGCCTCAACAAGAAATTTGTAAACAACAGTCTGAAAACCTCATTGCAATTTATAACAAATACCAACATGTCTTCTCGAATACCCCTGGAAAAGTTAAGGGATACCAGTGTAAAATTAACTTCAGGGAACCTGTAGACTTCCACAGGAAATCATATCCCATAGCATACTCCCTGAAAAATGAAGTCAGGACGGAGATAAACAGAATGATTGCAGAGGATATTATTGAGTATAGCCAATCTCAATACACCAGCCCAATAGTAGCTATACCCAAGAAGAATGGCAAAGTACGGATTTGCTTGGACGCCCGAGAAATCAATAAAATGATTGTCAATGACCGGACCTCACCGGGAGAAATTGAGGAAATTTTAAAAAGATTTCATGGAATAAAATATATTAGTACCTGGGATACTGTATGTGGGTACTGGCAGGTGGAGCTGCACCCACACAGTAGGCAATACATGGCCTTTATATTTGATGGTAGAAATTACCAATTTAAAAGATTACCATTTGGACTCATCAATTCCGTAGCAGTGTTCGTAAAGTGCATGGACCAAGTCTTGGGTCAAGAGGCACTGGAATTCACCACAGTGTACGTTGACGACCTGCTCATAACGTCGTCAGACTGGGACGAACACTGCGAAAGAGTCGAACATGCATTAAAAAAGTTGTCCAATAATAATATTATACTCAAATTGGATAAGTCAAAATTTATTGCAAATGAAGTGAAATTCTTAGGGTTCAACTTGACCGAAAAAGGAATTTCTCCATCCCAAGAGAAAGTTGAAGCCATCCAAAAATTCCCCTCACCAAAAAACAAAAAGCAATTGCAGTCATTCTTGGGGATATGCAATTACTATAGAAAGTTTCAAACGAACTATTCCCATCTCACAGCAAAATTTTCTAAGCAACTTTCATCAAAAGAAAAATGGACTTGGGGAACTGAACAAGAGGAAGTACTCACTTTAATTAAACAAAAATTTTTTGAAACTGTCATGTTACACCACTCCAATTTTGAACAACCATTCTATCTAAATTGCGATGCTAGTGATGTAAGTCTAGGCGCAGAATTGTACCAGGAAGACAATGAAGGAAACCACCTGGTCATTAGCTTCGCCAGCCGAATACTAAATAGTTGCGAGCGTAACTACAATGTTACTGAAAAAGAGTTGCTCAGCATAGTATTCGCGTGTGGCAAGTTTAGGACCTACATACTAGGATATCCTATCACAGTCAGGAGCGATCATAAGTCAATATCGTTTCTCAAACAATGTAAATTGAGTCATGGTCGACTTACTCGATGGATACTTGCTCTGCAAGAATACCACATTACGTGGGAATATATTCCAGGCCGAAAGAACATAGTGGCCGATGTTTTATCCAGAATAAATGTAGTAGATCAGACATTTGAAGGAGAAAAGGGGAAGATAGCAAAAGTGTATCATATATTGAAAGATAGGAAAGACCTGGAAAATATTGTAAACGAAATAGTGTTACAACAAGAGCAGATACCAAAATATTAAACATAAGAAAAAGACTAAAGGAATCTGAAGCAATTATAAATAAATTTTACTGTATATACAGTAATAAAGACATATTATTCATAAAAACAAAAAAGAACCAAGACACATGGAAACTTGTAATTCCTCATTCATTAGAAAATCAGATCATCAAAGATTACCATGTAAGATACGGACACATGGGAACACTCAAAATAGTAAAACCTTTAGAGGAAGATTTGTTTATAAAAAATATCACAAGAAAGGTAAATAAAAACATAAAAACCTGCACGTTGTGTCAGATGGTCAAAACTAATAATGAAAGGAAGAATGGAACGATGATACCCATCACGTCAAATGCCAAACTAGAGAAGGTATTCCTCGACATATGTGGACCATTCCCACGCAGCGGAGGAAGACATGGATACAAGTTCATCATGATTATACTTGACCATTACACCAAGTACACCAAACTATACGCTATAAACAGAGCCACAACAAACAAAATATTAGATATTATTAAAAATAAATACATGTCAGAGATTGGAAAACCGTACATGATAATAACCGATCACGGAACACAGTTTAAAGGAAAAAGGTGGAGAGAATAGTTAATAAAACTGAACATCAAAACATATAAAACTTCTGTATACCACCCTAGTAGTAATCCAGCAGAAAGAATGTTGAGAGAGGTGGGACGCATTTTGAGAACTTATTGTCATAATAACCAGAGGGTCACAAATATTTAACTTCAACTGAAGTATTTTTAAATATCAGCTATCACCAATTTACTGAAAATACACCATACTTAATGATGTTCGAGAGGAAGCCAAATAGAGAGATACAAGAGATAATAGAATTCCCAAAAAACCCAGAAGTATATGATAAAAACAAATGGTACAGCCTAATAATGGAAAAGATTGAGAAACAAAAAGCCAAATATGCTAAAAATCAGCCCAAGATAATCAAATATAAAGAGGGAGAAAAGATATTAATCAAAAATCGTGAACTGCCAAGTACACTGGAAGGTATAGCAAAGAAATTGTTATTGCTTTATACCGGCCCGTATGTCATCACAAAAGATAATGGTAATAATACTTACCAAATAAGTAATATTAACACAAGAAAAATAAAAAGAGTTTACAACCAAGCTTCAATAAAAAAGTTTTATGAAGAAGAATAAATAACTAGAAATGAAATAAACAAATTTCAAAATTCAAAAAGTTTGTAAGAGCAACTTACTACCTTATTTAGATGATATATGAGGAATAGAAAAAATTAAATAAATGAATAAAAAATATAAAAACAAAGGAATAAGTTACACAAATTCCTACCAAGTAAAATCAACTTACAGTCTATTAAAGTTGATACATGAAGTATAAAATAAAAAAGTACAATAATAAGGAATAAGTTACACAAATTCCTATAAAAAAAGTAAGAATCACAAACTTACGATAATATTTAAACAAAAAGTACTTAATAAGGAATAAACTACAAAAATTCCTATAAAGTAAGAAAAACTAACTTACAAAAAATTATCAAAAATGATATTTAAAACAAAATAAAATAAGCAAAGATAAAATCAAGCAAAAAATTGCTAAGATAAATACCTGAAATAATAATTAATTTAAGGTATTCAAAGAAAAAAAAAATCTGAACTCGTACAAGGAAGAAAAAGAAATTATGTATAAAACAAATATACAAGATATGGCTAAAGCAGAATATTGCTAAACAAGAAAAAAGAATAAAAATGTCTAAGATAATTAGAATGATCACCAGAAGAATAGAAAACAAAATATTAAAAAGTTAGATATAATGAAATTAACATATGAATAAATAAAAAACAATCAACTGTATGAGTAAATGACAGTATATAGCAAAGGTACAGCGGAAGGAAGAATGAGTAAAAGGCCAAGGTGATCTAATAAAAACAAACCACAAGGTGGACAATCCCAAAATATATTATTATTATTATTAATTTAAGTCACAAGTTGACAAAAAAGGTATTTAAGATTGACTGTTGAAAAGTCCAGCAATCCAAATAAACTGAGCAGAGATGATGTTCCTCTGGTCTCAGAAAAAATGAGTAGTAATGGGAGAAACCAGCTACTGAAAAGTTAGGGAAAAAATTGTGTATAAGGGAGAATGCACCAATGGAAATAAATAAAAACAGATCCAAATAAAATGGAATGAATCGAGTAAGAAGAGAAATAAAGAATGGAGAAACAAACAAGAAAGAAAAGGAAAAAGATTATATATAACTGATAATTTCATAAAAAACTATGTTAGTGTTTTATTAAAATGATCAATTTTGAAGGAGAGGCATTATGTTACAACACAAATAAGCCAACCCAGTACCAGGGATAAAAACTATAATTATAAAAGTAAATATACTTCATATCAAATAAAATGATTAAATATAAATATAATATAAAAACTATGACACAACAAACGACGACATTACCCAACCCAAGTGATTGACCCAACAACAGAAACAAAAGAAGAAGGGAACCACGAAAAATACACAAAGAAAAAAGTAATTAACCAAACAAATAGGAACTAACAAAAGAAGGGAAGAAACCAGAACCAAAAAAGAATAAGGACAAATAAAGGAAGTGAACGAATTCCTATAACTAAATGAAATTAAACCAGACGAGAAGAGGAGAACCGAATTAAAATGAAGACAATTGAAAATGAAGAAGATGAAGGAGAAGAAGAAGAAGAAGAAGAGGAAGAATAAAGAGGAAACGAAGTGAAACCAAGAAATAACAAACACCACATATGAAAGGGAGAAATGGTATACTCAAATATAGAATATTGTAAATAAAATCAATAATTAGCCAATAATGGAAATAAATATTGTTGTAAATGAGATAATTTATATACCTGTTTTAAACAAAAAACAGTAAAAAATAACTTAGTAAAGAAAAGTACACTAACCCAAATATTAAAGTTAGATATAGTGAAATATATATAACAAAATGTCATGAATAATAGGTACAATTTTATAATGAAAGAAATAGTGAGAAAGTGAGAAATAGAAAGAGAAATAATTATAGGGATTACCCACTAAGTAACACTTAATATAAACAGTGAAAAAAGTGCAATAGTGTATGTGTAAATACCCCAAATTAGTGAGTGTATCAGTGATAAACACCAGTTAATTAAATGTGAAAGTGATAAGTGGAGAAAGATATTTTAAATAATAAAGAAAGTAGTAATAAATAAGAAAACACTTAATAAAGCATTGATGAACCAATAAATGATTTAAGTGAGCTTATGGAAAATTATATAATTAAGGATAGTTAGAAATAGTATTTAAAATAGAGATAAGAAAGGATGTAATGTTATTCAGGGAGAAAGCCCATATAAAAACAGTTTGTGTTAACATGGAATGGAGAAAAGAAGTAGTAATGAAATAAGAATTTAAGTATATAATTACAAAACACCCAATATTAGAAGGGAAAATAAATTTAATAAGTTTGAAAGAAGTGATGATGTTTCTCACTCAAAATAATAATCAGAAGAATGAAATGAATGTTAAACCAACAGTAACTAATAACTTATAAAGAATTGTTCGTTTTAATGTTATGAATAGGATATGGCTGAAAGAAACTTGCAGTCCATAGGCCTAATTGTTATGTTTTAAATGTTAAGATATAGAAAATAATATTCACATGTAATCAAAACACAAACAGACTCAAAACACAACACAAACAATTATAAAATAAAACCCATCAGGCTGAATTGAAATGTAATTTAAATGAAATAAGTAAAATACCATAATGGCTACTTACGCCTATGAAAATGCCTAACTGTCAGACACACACAAATATCAATTGTAACAAATTCACAAGGAAATTTACAAATCTAAGGCAAGTAACTAGCCAGTAATTATGTATAAATCATTTTAAAAGAGAAATGTTACTATAAAAGTTTAATTTAAAAGAGATATGTAATTATCAAATGTCAGCATAATTAGACCAAAGTTAATATATAATAGAATATGACCTTATGAGGTATTGTTTTAATCTTTGAAAGGAAATAAGTACAATAGCGATATTATTTATTACCCAGAAGGGATGACAGAAGAATAAAATCAGTCAGAAAATATATAATAAATTTGAATAAAAATTTCAAATATAATAACAATGCTTTTAATCTCGGCCTTAACCAATCAAAAGGTTTCTGTTACCATAGAAACGGGCCATTGGATACTAATTTTCCGTTAAACGGAATTACTTGGAAAAATGATGCTTAAGTAAGAGGTACGCAAGATGAGATGACCAAAATTTTATTTTAAAAAATTCAAAAAACGTTTAGAAGGTGACAACATGATCCAGTGACTAGGAAATGAAGACTTTCAAATATTAACAGATGTCCAGGAACCAAATAAACAAAATTAAATAACAGAAATTCCCAAGACAAATTAGAAGAAGATGCCAGCAGCTTAAGTCACACCAAAATTGATGAATTTCCATTACCCCCGAACGACGACACATCGTAACCTTCTGAACTGTTAAGTATCAATTAAATACTATAATCCCCAGAGTAAAAACACTTTAAATATTTCTCAAATCAATCAAAAATTCTCACTATCAAATAAAATTAATTTTCTTTCAAGGATTGAATGATGATAAACTTACGTAAAACAATTGTTAACTTAGAAATAACCTCGCATCAATGTGCGAATTTTGTAACAAATATTACTACACTACCGAACAATTTGTAAACACACTTTATACCATAGAAGTACGGATAAGGTACGGTAGTGTACTTTTTTAATGTAACCAGCTTTTATGTTTTATTTATAATCCAAAGAACCCCAGATTTTGAACAGATAGAAACATTGTATACAAACAGACGCCATATCGGCATCAATATAACTCATTTCAAAATCAATTTCACCAACCTAGAGATATATGTTTCATGTTCTAAGCCGGAGCAATTTTATTGGAAAATAATTTATAATACTTTTGTCACATTGATTAATGACCAAATCATAATTAAAATTACAGTACAGAGTATACCATTGTTTTATTTCGTAGGAAGTTGTATAATATATGTGTGTGTTAGCAATTCCACTGAGTAACCAACTAGTGCTCTTGCCAAGTGGGCAATACAACAAGCTGTACAGCGGCGGGAATCATTTGAACGCTCCAGCTGTCAACGCTGACAACACCAATATAACTAATAAATTCACAAATTTAATTGTTTTAAAATAAACAATTTGGCACCACCCGGGATTCGCAACCCCTATGAATAAACAGGTAGGTTGTACTGATAATTGAGACCACGCTACACACTTCAGTAGTAACAACTATTAATGTAATGACCGGTGTGAGGCGAACACACCACACTAACACTTATACACATAAAAAACAAGTGTACACATTTTACAGATACGACAAGAACGAGTAGTTACAATATTCTACACACACATACAAAAGACTGAAAATTAGACACTCTTGAACAACTAGAAATATACAAACACACAAAAACAAATAAAAACGACATCCTAAATGAACAGACACAATTCAAATCACACAGGTTACTATTTGAACATATCACACCGCGTGGGCACACACACACACACACACACACCATCGATCTTTCAAATGACGGCACCGTCACCAAGAACAAGACGGACAGTGCTCCTAGTGGCAGCCTCTGACGAAGCTTGTAATAATGGAAACTGGTTCCGGCTCCAAGGAAAAAATTTAACATTTTCACCAATAAAAAATTAGTGTTCTGAGTCAGTAGTATTATATTTATAATTAACTTCAAATTATTTTAATTACGGTATATATTGTTACAACACAAACAAGCCACCCCAATACCAGGGAAAAAACGATGAATCAACTATATAAATGTTTAAATAACTAATGAAAATAAAATGACTAAGACGCGACAAACGACTACATGACCCAACCCAAGTGATTGACTAAATAAAATGAAACCAAATGAGAAGGGGAAAACCAAAATAAAAGGAAATAAAATGGAGTAAAATGAAATCAAAGAATAAGGTAAATGAAAATGAAACAAACCAAGTATAAATGAAATAAAATGAGAAGAAATGAAAGGACACAAACAAATAGTATAGAACAGAAAAAGGAGAAATGTTACACTCAAATATAATAATGGAAAAGAAACCAATAAATAACAAATGTAAAAGATAATTATTAGTATCGACTAAATAATCAATGTAAAGGATAATTGTTAAAATCCAATAAAGTAAGGACAAACAAAGTACACTAACCAAATAAATAGAGATTCAATGTAATAAATAACTCTATAATGACATGAACTTGTTAACAGTATAACTAACCATTGTAAAGTGGGAGATAGTGAGATAAAAAGATAGTGAACATGAGTAAGTGACAAAGAGAATTTAATGTTAGGGAATACCCACTAGTAACACTTAAATAAAATATAAAAAGTGCAAAGTGACAGTGTAAAACCCCATAATAAATAGAAACCCTATTGATAGGTATAAACACCTAATAATCAGTGATAAACACTAAAGATTTATTGGTGAAAAGTGTTATTAAATAAGAATTTTGTTATTATTAGTACTAAGATTAATTGTAGATGAGGAATACAATAGTATTAAGGGAAGGTGTTACCATGGTTAGAGAGTAAAGTTTAGTTCAGAAAGAATATAGTAAAGAATAGGAAGGCAAAATCAATAAACATCCTATGTTCTAAGGGATAGTTAGTTAAGTAAAGTTAAATGATGTGATGGTGTTTATCACCAAAAAATAAGTAAGAATAAAACAAGTTGTAAACAAACGTAGCATAATAGCTGTTAAAGAATTGTTTGATTAAATCTATGATTGGAATATGGCAGAAGGAATTATACAGACCATAAGCCTAAATGTTATGTTATATTTTATAGAGAATAGTAGATAATAGCCAAATTATAAACAATGGCAATATAAATAAGTAAAAAGATAAATTAATATAAATCTAATATTACTTGAAAAGCAGTTAGAAAATAATAGACAAACCATAATGTGGAAACTAATGAAAACATACAATTATTATAAAACAGACCCTAAACAATTCAACAAATAAACAAATCATTTGTAACACAAAACAAAACATGTACAAAGGTAAAATAATATGTAATTTGTATAAAATAAGAAAACATAGCCAATTACTACCTAGGCCTATGAAATGCCTAACTGTATAAAACCAATAACTACAAATTGTAAGAAATTAACTAGGATATTAGCAAATCTAAGGCAAGTAACTAGTCAATGATAATTAATGAATCATATTAAGAGATAAATGTTAAATTAAAGACTTAAAATAAGAAAGAAATGTAATTAGATAATATCAACATAATTGTCAAAACATAATACATAAGCAAACCCAGCTTTGTGGGATGTCAAAATGATCTTTGAAAGAAAATATGAACAGTTGTGATATTATTTCATACATAGAGAAGAAGACAGAAGAATAATAGCAATCAGAAGATATACAGTCATTTTGAATAAAAATTCAAATATTATAACAATGGGCTTAAGTCAAATACAGCCAATCAGAATCAATCAGTTACCATGACAACTGAACGTTATTTATGAATATTCCTTTAGAAACTATGAGTCCATTATTGATGCTCAAAAGGAATAGACGCCAAGCCGTAAATGACCAAAATTTTTATATAAAATGTTCAAAAGTAATCCAAATTTGA
Organism: Magicicada septendecula; assembly: GCA_034769895.1. NCBI lineage: Eukaryota > Metazoa > Arthropoda > Insecta > Hemiptera > Cicadidae > Magicicada > Magicicada septendecula. The sequence goes on from CM068367.1 coordinate 327,621,313, forward strand.
AAAAATGAAGAAGTAAGAAGATGATGAAGGACTAGGACATTCAACTGATGCCAAATACCAGATTAAGAAATTCTAAATTGATAAATTTCAACCAACTAATATGAAAAAGAAGCCAGACGTACTTAAATCCCAAGATGATTGAAGATTGATGACTATTGAAGACCCCAACCCATTTCAACTGAATGACATTACACCTCAAGTCAACTGATTTGATAAGTATTGCTGAGTTACCCGAATTTATGAAATAAATTCTCTTTAATTTTGTATCATAACACTTTGAACTCTCACTATAAACTGATGATCTTATTTCTTTCAAAGATTAATAAAAATTAAAACACTAAAATTATGTTAACTAGAAAAATAACCTGTATGAAAATTACGAACTTTTGAAACACACTCTATAACACGTCAGGAACAAATTATAATTACACATTATATTATATAAGTACAATTAATGTAAGGTAGTGTACTTTATTGTAATCAAATTGATATTTTTTCGTAAACCAAAAGAATCCAGATTCATGAACGAAATTAATAGTAAACAACCAAGCAGGCGCCATGTCCGACTAAATAATTCGTTCAGATCGCTTCGCCGAACCTTGAGATTTTTGTCTTATAATAATTGCCGGTGCAAATTTGTTGAATAGCAAAATATAATTTTGTATAATACTGAAAACATACCAATCACAATTTAATAAACTAGTACAGAGTTGTAACCACTGTTCTTTATTCCATAGGAAAGTGCATTATAATATTTGTGTATTTTAGCGACAAGCAAAGGTGACGGTAAGTGCCCACATCGGAAACTCGGCGAACTAACAGCTCGATTAAGAAAGTCGAACGAAGGCAGGAGTAAATTTGAATTCACCATACCGTCATAGCTAAGAACGCTCAATCGTCCTATTTTTTATTTTAATTGTTTGCAGTTTAAACAATTTGGCGCCACCCGGGATTTATGAACAAATATTGAAGAACAGGTAAGGTTCCCACTCGCGTGTACTGGTAATTCGAAAGATCGCTACGGACATCGTCAGCGCAACATAAAGTAACGACCACACGTGTGAGGCGAACAATCAAAATGTACACTTTTAAGAGACGATCAGAATTTAGGTTGTTACAGATTGGCATCCATCACGGGGCTTAAACAAGGCGGACGTCATAACGGTTGTTACAATATGCATATATAGATTTGCTTGAAAAAGTTGTGAATAATCACCAAGCATTAGACAGTGTAAGACATGTAAAATGGTGATGTATGTTGATAATTGTACTCAATCCAAAGTTTGATTGTTTTCATATTACTGGTTAGGTATGAATACGGTTTTCATTAGTTTAAAAAAAAAACATGTTTAATCATGAATAAACATGATATTATGCATCCTATTTACAACTTATAAAAATAACCTGTTACATTTTATATAGATAACCTGATTTGTAAAGCATTATGTTATATCAAAAGTGAAGGAATGTGATATGTTACTTAAACTATTTATATAAAACTAAACGTTTGTTAATATTTTGCATATGAATATGTTACAGGAAAATGTGGCTGCTGTTTCCACCAAAATGTACAGAGATTTTGAAACCAACAAGAGTTCCATATGAGGAATCTAGCATATATAGTAGGATAAATTTTAAATGTGGACGATCTGATTTTTCAGGTATACAGAAATGGTTATTCCTTATGGTGATACACCTTATACAGTGTAAGGTTATATACTTACTGTTGCAACAGATTGCAACGTTTTGCACACGTTACAATTCGGGAACCTGGTTAATTGGCTCGGGTCAATTAAACAGGCTGCCATAATCTTTACAAAATCATAAATAACTATTACGTACACAAATGTTAAATAGGGTCCCGTGAATTGAGGGATATTGACAAGGGATTTGGTAGATATATTCACTCACCTTTTGGATAACCATGACATCTCTTTATTACATAAATTTAGCAATGAGTATATTAAAGATAAAACATTCGTACCTCTTGTACAAAGAGAATTAGAGTAATTTAGTACTGAGTTAGCATAGTTTTTCTTTTATTAATACCCTCGGATCCGAGTACTTCGTTTCAGCATATGATATTACATTTATAATATTTATTCTTGTGTTATCATAAATACTGCTTTATTTAACCAAAAATTATTTAAATTAACGCATGTTATTGCTAAACATGAAATTACATTTAATTTAATTAAATCAGTCTTTATTGTTTTACTTAACGTTCAGTTTTTATCTATTTAGTGTTTATCATACAATATTATACTTCAAGTTTTGAACCACTGAATTCAAAGTTCAGTGTCACCTGTGGGTATCATCCTCGGCGAATCGGCGACTCTCTCGGTTGTCCTGGTGTCTTGTAGTTTTCTTCTAAAGATCAGGTTTCTGTTGTTGGTGAAGTTTGGAAGTCATTTTAGTCATGGTGAGTCCTGGTTCTCTCCTTTTTTAATAAGTTGTAGTAATCGCTTGTTGTTTTGGACTTTTACACAAAAGTTTTATTCACTTGTAATCACGTCACATGTTGATTTAGTTATTGAGTTTCACATTATAATTTCACCATATTTCTAATTACATACACTTTATTGTTTAGATTCCCAGAGATGTCATAGACGCTCAATTCTCATTCACACTCACTTGTTCACTACATATTTACTTTAATTATACTTGTAGATTATATTCGCGGTTCACATGTTGTTTAAATTTATATTTAGTGCCGCTACATCTCAACTGTGAGTTTATTTACTTTTGAAAATATAATTATTATACCGCATCTCGGCAGTATGCTGTTTACGCTTCGACCGCTCCATTGCAAGTGGTTTATTAGTTAAGGGGTTAGAGTAGTAATCTCGCTTCACTTACTATTCAGCATAAAATAGTTCCATATTCGATTAATATTTACTCGTTTATCCTCTGACATATTTAACTATATTTAATTATACTACGGTATCTCTTACTTATTATTTTATTATTGTACATCATTATGTTTTTTATCAAGTTCCGATTTAATACAATTATTAGTCATATTCACGGGTAATTATGCGTGTTGATTCCGGTTTCGGCAGGTTAAAGCCGGGTTAATTATTAAGGGGTGTTATCGCAATTTTATTATAGAATTCTTTTTGGTTTTAAAACTATTTATTTTGGGTATTATGGCGGGGTTACATTATCATTTTCTTTAGGGGTTTATGTTTAGTTTTAATGTGAGATTTTAAATTATTTTAAATTTCTTTTATTTCATTTTTTCCTCTTTTAAAATCGTCACATACTCCGCCTCTTAACAAACACAGACTCGTGACAAGTTGGTTAGCAATGTACCGGGAGTATGCTTGGGGAGTACCGTGTGAAATTATTATTATTACTCTTATTTATTATTAGTACACGGTTTGTTTTTTTTTTTACTGTCTCTCTTTAAATGATCTTGTTCTCATTTAAAAGTTCTCCTTCGTGAAATTCCCTTTATCTCACTTCTTACAATGCTAACTTATATTTTTACTTCTTAATACTAATATCCGTAACTCACAATATCGTGGCCCGACTGACATCAGCTTACTCTAACTCTACAAGTTAGCTTTCAGCATTCATAAATGATCTCTTGGCACCTTTCTGCCTCATCATTACAACTTTCAGTCGGCGCCGTTGTGACTTGTTACTTTAGATGTATATAATTCTTTCTTGATTATATACCATAGACTTACTTCTAAAATAATCTAAAGAGGATCCCATACTCCACTCTAGATCATTGCTAATCCTAACATCTTATACTACCGAGAGAAGCGGAATTTCACGAAGATAATTTTTTATTCTCTCTTTAAATGATCAGTTGTAATACATAAACAAAAGGGGGCAAACACTTTACTTTCAACGATCAGCTGTTACGCTGGAATGTGGGTCAAACTAGTTTTCTTCAAACAATGGCATCGTTTATGCGTACAAAGGGGAGAAGTCAACTCGAGGGAGAATATATTGTTCCATTTAACAACAGCTAACGGACAGCTTATTAACTTGCACAGGCTTGCATCAAAGAGGTTTGGCGTGTGCGATGCGTACGCAATGTTACGGCCCGTTACCAAGCTAAGTTTTGTCTTCAATACTGGCAGCTGGGGAATTATTTTCAAGCAGGACACAACCGGGTGTTTACATTATTCACACATATTTTTATTATTAATTTCTTTTTACTTATTCCACTAATACACTTTTATAATTATAATTATACTAACGTGTTATAATAATTTACGATATTATTAAACCTTTTATTTTAAATGACTTATCATTTATTATTATTATTTTGGTCTGATTTAAGAAACGGTTTCTTTTTTGTTTCGAACTCGTTTATTTACTTAGGGAAGCATCATTCCATAAAATTAATTAGTACTCTTGTTTTGTTTAGTCAGTAGTTTATATAACTCATCGTGTCAATAGAAACACGAATTACACATTTATGCAGGCTTGTACAGGAAAACTACAGGTCTTAAATTGTCGCAAAATTGACGTGTTAGAGACTGAATACTTTGACACGTACATACATGAATTGGTATAATACAATCTAATCTTTTCATGTATAATTATATACGAGTATGTGCGTAATCTCACACAAAATATACACTTATAAATATCGTCAATATTTTTCATATATGCTACTTAGCCTCTTTCTTTTTACATACAATTTCCTAACTGAGTGCATAGATTTACAGAGTAGAGTATTTTATAATTGACACTACGTACACTAAGCATTTACACAAAATGAAACCAAAAACAGTGGCGCATTTTAATAATAAAATTATTTACTTTTTTTTTTTAATTTTCAACAATGTCTGAAATCTTTTGTTACTGGGCAAGGGGTCACACACTTTGTAATACAATAGAGGGAGGTGATGTATTGTCTAACTCGAGGTGGCAGAGGGTAACAAAGGGATAGTTTGGTACAAGCGGGAACAGGTCATTTTCTTGTCTGAGATTGTCGTTAAACAGACAAGTTGGGGAATGCATTTTTAAACAGGTTTTACCCAGGGCTTACAATGTTTAAATAATTATTATATTATATTTAAATATCCTTACCTTATATATCATGGTTATTATATTATATTATATTATATTATTACGCCACATAATGATTATAAAAACACATTATCCTAATTCTGATTTTACTTACTTTAATTCTTCCTTTTGCGTATTTTAAATTAACATTCATAGAGTGAATAATTCTACCACATATTAAATGACAAACACAGAGTATTTTATTTTGCTAAATATCATTTATTCAGCAATTAAGCAGAGTGGCGGATTTGAAACGTTTTGCACACGTTACAATTCGGGAACCTGGTTAATTGGCTCGGGTCAATTAAACAGGCTGCCATAATCTTTACAAAATCATAAATAACTATTACGTACACAAATGTTAAATAGGGTCCCGTGAATTGAGGGATATTGACAAGGGATTTGGTAGATATATTCACTCACCTTTTGGATAACCATGACATCTCTTTATTACATAAATTTAGCAATGAGTATATTAAAGATAAAACATTCGTACCTCTTGTACAAAGAGAATTAGAGTAATTTAGTACTGAGTTAGCATAGTTTTTCTTTTATTAATACCCTCGGATCCGAGTACTTCGTTTCAGCATATGATATTACATTTATAATATTTATTCTTGTGTTATCATAAATACTGCTTTATTTAACCAAAAATTATTTAAATTAACGCATGTTATTGCTAAACATGAAATTACATTTAATTTAATTAAATCAGTCTTTATTGTTTTACTTAACGTTCAGTTTTTATCTATTTAGTGTTTATCATACAATATTATACTTCAAGTTTTGAACCACTGAATTCAAAGTTCAGTGTCACCTGTGGGTATCATCCTCGGCGAATCGGCGACTCTCTCGGTTGTCCTGGTGTCTTGTAGTTTTCTTCTGAAGATCAGGTTTCTGTTGTTGGTGAAGTTTGGAAGTCATTTTAGTCATGGTGAGTCCTGGTTCTCTCCTTTTTTAATAAGTTGTAGTAATCGCTTGTTGTTTTGGACTTTTACACAAAAGTTTTATTCACTTGTAATCACGTCACATGTTGATTTAGTTATTGAGTTTCACATTATAATTTCACCATATTTCTAATTACATACACTTTATTGTTTAGATTCCCAGAGATGTCATAGACGCTCAATTCTCATTCACACTCACTTGTTCACTACATACTTACTTTAATTATACTTGTAGATTATATTCGCGGTTCACATGTTGTTTAAATTTATATTTAGTGCCGCTACATCTCAACTGTGAGTTTATTTACTTTTGAAAATATAATTATTATACCGCATCTCGGCAGTATGCTGTTTACGCTTCGACCGCTCCATTGCAAGTGGTTTATTAGTTAAGGGGTTAGAGTAGTAATCTCGCTTCACTTACTATTCAGCATAAAATAGTTCCATATTCGATTAATATTTACTCGTTTATCCTCTGACATATTTAACTATATTTAATTATACTATGGTATCTCTTACTTATTATTTTATTATTGTACATCATTATGTTTTTTATCAAGTTCCGATTTAATACAATTATTAGTCATATTCACGGGTAATTATGCGTGTTGATTCCGGTTTCGGCAGGTTAAAGCCGGGTTAATTATTAAGGGGTGTTATCGCAATTTTATTATAGAATTCTTTTTGGTTTTAAAACTATTTATTTTGGGTATTATGGCAGGGTTACATTATCATTTTCTTTAGGGGTTTATGTTTAGTTTTAATGTGAGATTTTAAATTATTTTAAATTTCTTTTATTTCATTTTTCCTCTTTTAAAATCGTCACAAGATGTGGTCATTGTTCACACACACACACACACAAGTCGTTTTGATAATTTCTGGGTTGCTCCAACTAATTTAAAGCTTTAATAATATGTCACTACTTAATTGAATGTATGTATGACTATGCTTTGTGTTCCACGCACGAAATCAGATGGATAGAAATTTCTTTCACTACAGAATGTGACAGATCTACAGTAAAAGGTTTAAATATTATTTTAGCTGTATAAGCTGTGAATGGCAAGCGTAACAGTAAAAACATTAATACAGGTAAATTAACTGTACCGATGTACAGAATTAACTGTACTGGACCATGTAATTCAAAACTAAGATTTTGAAAATTCAAACAGTATAACATACAACAATATACGAAGGTTATTCGGAAAGTAAGGTCTGATTTCTTATAAAAAATAAACCATCACAGATTTTTTCAAAAAACTTTTTTTATTTAATTCCTTACATCTTTCTCTTTTTTTCTATATAGTTTCCATTTTTGTTTAAACATTTGTCATAACGTTCTACAAGCTTTTGTATGCCGAAGTCATAGAAGTCTGCCACCTGTGAGGATAACCAGTCTTTAACTGCTTCTTTCACCTCGTCATCTGTGGCGAAGCGCTTGACGCCGAGAAACTCCTTTAGGTAGCGGAACAAGTGAAAATCGCTCGGCGCCAAGTCTGGACTGTACGGTGGGTGGTCAATCTGTTCCCATCCAAAAGATCTGATCAGATTTTGGGTTTGAATGGCAGAATGGGGTCTGGCATTGTCATGCAGCAACAAAACTCCAGACGTCAGAAGGCCACGTCGCTTATTCTGTATTGCACGTCGAAGTTTAGTCAGGGTAGCGCAGTAAGTGGCTGCATTTATTGTTGTCCCATGTCTATCCCAAAACACGGTTGCCATAATCTTGCGTGTTGAGATTGTCTGCTTGGCCTTGACTTTGACTGGTGATGTCGTGTGACGCCATTCCATTGACAATGTGCCATCCCCTGTGACAATGTTCTCTAAAAGTTGGTCACCTTCCTTATGATATCGGTCCAAAAAATCAAGAGCACAAGCCATTCTTTTCATTTGGTGTTCCTCAGCAAGCAGCCTGGGAACCCAACGTGAGCGCAATTTGCGAAATTGCAAATTTTCTCGAGAAAATTTTGTGCAAAGTAGTTCTACCCACATTCGGAAATTCCAATGCGAAAGTTGAAATTGTGAATCGCCGGTCTTCACGAATTTTTTCGTCCACGGCATTGACCAAATCTTCTGTGATCACTGATGGTCGGCCTGATCGCGCTTCATCATGGACATTTTCCCATCCGTCCTTGAAAGCTCTCACCCACTTATGCACTTTGCTGTCACTCATCGCATTGGGGCCATACACTTCACTTATCTGTCGATGAATTTCCGCTGGTGAAACGTTCCTTGCTGTCAAAAACCAAATCACTGAACGTATTTCACAGTCAGCGGGCTGATCAATTGTTTTAAACATTTTGAACTGACACTGTAAACAGCACACTGCAACAATACCAATGCAAATGGCGTCGTTTGACGCGCAAGGCATGCCGGGAGTCGGTGCGCATTCGCATTTCAATGTTCGCGCGCCATTCGATTAGCTACGGCGATTCGGACCTTACTTTCCGAATAACCCTCGTATTACCTGGATTTATTGTAATTTTTAGAAATTAAAAGTATTCAAAATGGACAAAAATGAGACTACTGATGTTGTAGAATCTGCTATCTCTCCATATATAAAAGCCATTATCTAGTAATATTATAGTTTCTATTCAGATAAAAATGTTTTGCTTACAGAAAGGACTAGTCAGTCTTATTTGCTTATAGTGTAGTTGATTTATTTGTGTTAATGCACTAGTTGTCACGTCTATTCACTCTTTTATGGCTAGTTGTTAAAGACTGTTAAAACCTTTTGTTGTGAATTTATTATGTACTGTTATTAGAGACATTTTGATTTTGTTAATAGCCTACCATTCTGTCCAAAAGGAGACTGGTTCTTCTCATTTATTCTTTGTGGTGCTTTTGTAAAAAGATAAGAACAAAAACTCTACTTGTTACTCTGCTAGTGTGGTATATTGAACAAAGATCAAATTTTTTACCTTCCACCTTCCATTGTGGAAGTCTATAGGTCTCCAGCCACCGAGCTGTGTGGAATGACCATCTATTTGGTTTTTGTATTTTGCATATCATGTTTTAACTACTGATGTTGAAGATACTGTTTAATATGGGTTTCTGAAACATCAGAAGTATTTTTAAATTTATTGAGTATAAATTTGAGTGTTTCAAGTTTACAATTACAACACATGAATTTCCTGTGTTAAAACCGAACAGTTATGTAGTGTATTAAAAATGAAGTAAATGAAATATTCACAGTAGCTACATATTGTTACTGGTATAGTGCCATATTCATTTAAAACTAATTAAATTATTATTAAATATGAATAAGTGTAATTAAAGTTAATTACAAGAATAAATAATTTTTTTGCAAGTACAACATTATTTAGTCGATTATGTGTTTTCAATATGTGAATCTCAGTTGAGGAACTTGTTATGATTTTGTTACTCAGATTAATACATTACTACTAAAATTAAATTTATATTTGCAACTAACTAACATTTGCAAATTAAATGTTACTCAAATTTATTTTATGTTATTTAAATTAAATTAAATTTGTTTCATCATAAATCAGGCATTTTATCATGAAATAGCTATAGGCATCTTATATCTATACAAATATTTGGAAAGAATAATTACTATAATAGTACTTACGGCTGATGTGAGAAAGAAACAAGTTGAAAATTATATTTTCATAAAATGTCCTTTGCAACCTCAACTTGAAGGTAACTGTATAAATTTGAATGCTCAACTTTAATGCTCAAAAACTAAATTTGTATACACAGAAGATATAATAGCTATAGAAGATGATATAATAGCAAAAACTTTGGATTGAGGTACAATGGAGGAGTAATTATTTAGTCACATGTTTATTTTATGCCATTGTTAAAATTTTATACTGAAGTACTGTATATATCATTTAGAAAGAATTGTACAGATTGTTCCCAGAAGGTGGAACAAAATTTTGGGAAGTGATTTTACTCATTAAACAGAAGGAAGATGGCCAATAAACATATGCCAAAAATGCTTAGTTTTTCCACATGCATGTCAGTATGTTTTTTTTTTAATTAATTAGTGCCGAATGAGATGACGTGTGGAGTTGAAATTTAGCATACATAGTAAGCATGCTATTTCTTATAAATATAACACAAACAAATTTTCTAAGTGGCAGCTGTTAGAAATGTTTAATTTCCAATTTCACAAAAATTTGTACTTATAACAAAAAACTTCACAACACATAAAAAATTACTCTTTTTATTCTTAATCCAGTGATACCTTGTTTATAGAACTCAGACAAAAATAATGGAGTTATTACATTTCGTTCAAAATATTTATTCTGTTTCCTTTTTTGCTGTGTTGTGTACTTTTACTGAGTTATTAAAAATTTAAAGAAACTTGATTATTTTTTCCTTATTCCTAAATTCTAAATAAAATAAATTTAAATAAGTATTTTATTATTTATTTACATCTATATTAAATAATATTGACTATTGTGTACATATTTATGCTCTACTAGTAAATATGAATGAGCTTCCATGTGAGGCATGAGTTGCCATGTGGGGTAAATACAGTATTATTCAGTAGAATAAAAATGGTAGATTTAATCATGGTAAACAACCTAAAGCAGCCCAGGATTTTCGAACATGTTCAGCAGTCATTGGGAAGCCATATAGATTGTTGTGTACAAACGAATGGGTGGTCACATTGAACATTTGTTGTCAAAATGGTTGTCTACAAGAAAACAAAATAAAATAAAATAGTTCAAATTTGTTTTTTAAAAAATGCAGACAAAACATTTCAGATTGTTTCTACTTTCTACTTTATTAATTTTTAATTTATTTAACTTTTTCATAATGTTTCATAGTTCTGTTAATTAATGGAATAAATAAAACTAATGTTTTCAGTATATGTGTTTTACTTTATCAAAAACTCCCAGTTTCAGTTAACACTTGGTCAATCTTCATAATTTTTGTGTTGTTGTATTTAAACTAGAAAGATGTTTTTTTTTTTAAATTAACTGGTTTTATGTTATTTAATAAACAAGTGTTTTATTGTCTGTTAATAAATGATTGTATTGTCTTAATTGTTGTCATACTCTTAACAGTGTTGTCATGTTTTATTGATTAAACAGAAAAATGTTCATCGTTGACAGATTTGATAAAATAATGTAAACGCAAATATGTATTTCTCAGTGAGGAAACTAGTCAAAATGGTTTCTTTATGAAAGAAACGTAATAACTCTGATATTTTCGATCCAATAAAACCATGAACAAGGTGTCATTGCATTATGAATAAACAGGCTAAATTTTTATGAAATAAGACATTTTTTATTGTAAGCACCACTTTTTGTGGAATTTACAATTAAATATTTCAAACAACTACCATTTGGAAAAATTTTATGAGTACATTTTAGTTTTGTGTTGTACTTATTGTGTACATTAAGAAATGGTAAACCTGCTGTATCTACCAAATTTCAACTCCACGTGTTATCTTATTCAACAGTAATTATTGATATTATTTTTTAAACACATACAGATGGGAAACAACATATTTTTCAGTATATGTTAATTGAACATTTTTCCTTCAGTTTAATGACTGGAATTATTTCTTAAAGTTTGGCACCATCTTTTGTGAACACAAAAGTGTTATTCTGTTGTAGCTAGCTAACTGCTTGTCGAAAATTGTTCCAGACATAATTGTCTGAAAGCAGTTGTTACTGTCTAGATATTACTGAAGCTCATATGACTGAACTGTGCCCAGGAGATGTTTTAATTGTACCAAAACACTGGTGGCATTATGTCGAAAACTGGTCAGCAGCAATAAGCATAAACTTGTGGCTTCCACTGGTAAGTATCACTTGAAATATACTGCTTATACTAAGTACATTATGGGAACAGATATATATAATGATCGGAGTGGTGGTAACAGATAGTTTGTACCACACAGGTTCATAACTTAAGGTCAACCTACAGATTAAATGGTGTATCTGTTTATTATAAGGTCCCAGATAGGCACGACAAAAACAGTAATTAAAAACCATGGGAAAATGAATTTAAATAATGAAAAATGTACTTTCTGTTGTGTCATAAAAAGTAATCCAACAAATCTTCATTACTGTATAAATTAAACAAAATCTTTAAAGTAAACATGCTCTTTACTTAACAGACTGTCATTTCAAAGTGAATATATTGTCAGTAGTGTAAATAAATTCCTATATAAGTACAGTGAGTAAAAAATATGTTTGTAACATTAAAGCAATGCAATTAAGAAAATTGCATGAATAAATGAATAAATTTGGTTTATTATGTGAACAGATTTTGCAAACAATGTGAAGAAAATTCATAAATAATTAAGAGAGTGCCCATTCTGTAGTTTTTGAATCGATAAAATGAAAGAAATGTTTACTGCCTATTAAATACAGCCTGATTAATTCTGTAATGTAAACAGTAACCTTGTGTATGTTATAAGTATTGGTAATCAGTTGAATGTTTGAAAAGGGTGGGCTGTATTAATTTTAAAGAATTTGTTGTATATTCAGAGAGTGACGTCAGTTGAAGTCTGAACTAATGTAGTAATAAAGAACAAGTTAGTTGACACTGTTTTTATTGTGAGGGTAAACATGAGTTTTGTTTTATTTAATGTGACATCAACTTTTCCAATTTTTTGTTCTGTGGCTTCTGTGGTCAGAACTTTTAGTCAGACTTCTGTTAGACAAACTTAATTTTAATGTTTGACTACCCTTTATAAATAAAGTGTAAAAATTGTGAATTAAATGAAAGTTGTACATAACCTCTAATTGGTCATGTCTCTCTTGGTGATTTTGTTGTTTAGACAGATACTATTTTGCAAATACATTTTTTAGAATGTTTTTGTTTGGTATTTTGTAAGTTAAAATAAATATATAACAATTTTGATAACCTTATGATGTTAAATTATCATTATCATTCTTCATGCTTGAAGGATTTCTGCCTGTAGCATCTGCATCTGATCTACAGTTAGTCTGCCCAGTACGATGTTACTGAGTCAAGTCAAAACACTCAAATTTCTGTATTTAGTACTAAGATGACAATAAATTTTGTGAAAAGGTTAATGAAAATATTTTTAAACTGTCTCTAGTTAACTAAAAGAACAACACTATATCTTTCATCATTATTAATTACTAGTCATTACTAGCCTAAGGATTCAGTATTATTATTATTATTGTTATTATTAAGTATCACTGAGTATTTTTAAATTTTGCAAGCACAAATTTAGGAGTATGTATTTGCACTAACATACATTTCAAATGATATTTGTAAAAAATTAAATTATTGGGTCGGCGTTAAACAATGTATGTAGCATAGAAAATTAAATAAACATTACAACAAACATTCAAAGATTACACTATCTTAATCTTAGAGTTGGAGAGAGTGGAAATTTGTATCTGATGATGAGCAGTTATAGTTATTAGCTGATTAGTTAATGAAGGAAAGCAGAACTCCTGCCCTCCCAAAAAAAGAACTGAAGGATTCAACATCAGTATTATTGGCCATTAAAATGAGGAATGAACAAGAAATACTCACATAAGCAGGCAGCAGTAAAAGTAATATAAAATTCACAATACAGAAACAAAGCATAATAGCTATGACTGTAGAGTATCCTGGTGATGCCATTTCTGATGGCACATGTAGCCAGTTCCAACTAATCTGGAAAAAGCAGATGAACCAGAAATACTAAGCTCTGTTTAATTTTTCTGAAGAATGGACAAAACAAAGGAGACCAAAAATAATGTAGATCCAGTAATATCTAACATGGATTCCATTATCCTATGATTGTTATCACTCAAGCTGATGTACACAGGTTTGGTTGACAAAACCCCTTGAGAAGCTTATAATGTATTTGAAGTGAAACAAATATATTAACAAAAAACACTCACATATTTGATCCTCATTATCACAATGCTGGATTAGAATTTTGTGTTACGAAATTTAAACATCTTTTTATAAGAAAAAGTCTAAGAATATAACTGGTCAGGTTGTATGATATTTGGAGTAGATTAGGCCTACAGATTTTCAATAAAGCACCACAAGGTGAACAAAATATTGTGTGCCTTAATTACTGAATTTTGTGATATGAAAAATATAAGATACAGTGTAATAAATTTCTAGTAAAAGTGTTGAATTTTATTGAAAATTTCAGATTGAAATTTTGATGGAAACATTTCTATGACTGTTTCGTTCTTAAGCTTTTAAAATATACACTACTCCAAGAGTTATAGTTTTACTGAGAGGCATGATGTTGCAAGCAGGGCTGCATTTAGGATTTACGTGCCCCTAGGCACTTCAAGGGCCGGCGCCCCCCACTCACAATTAATTGTCGTCGATATTTATTGCCTATTCTCACATTACACGCATTTTACTTCCATGTTCCTTAAGGAAATGGAAGTAGGTGATGGCAAAAAAAATCGTGTTCGAGATTATTACAGATTCTGATTGTACTACACTCAAAACATGAAAAAAATTCGTTTTTCGAAAAGTGTCTGTGTGTCTGTCTGTAGATTTTTTTCAATGGCAAACAATAACAGCCGCAAATTCAAACAGACACACAGAAGGGGTAGTTTACCTGCAACGTTTTTTTTATCAAGGGTAATTTTTTTTCTATGGCAAACAATAACAGCCGCAAATTCAAACAGAATCAAATAATGTTTCGCATACAGCCCTGAATTATAGAGTTCTCAAGACCTATTGTTTTTGGTGAAGATCGGTTAGGGGAAAGGGGTAGTTTACCTGCAACGCTTTGTTTTAACAAGGGTATTTTCTATGGCAAACGATAAAAGCTACAAATTCAAACAGAATGAAATAATTTTTTGCATACAGCCCTGAATTGTAGAGTTCTCAGGACCTACTGTTTTTGGTGAAGATCGGTTAAGGGAAAGGGGTAGTTTACCTGCAACGTTTTATGTTTTAAAATGGTATTTTCTATGGCAAATGATAAGAGCCGCAAATTCAAACAGAATCAAACAAATTTTTCCATACAGCCCTGATTTGTATAGTACTCAAGACCTATTGTTTTTGGTGAAGATCGGTTAAGGGAAAGGGGTAGTTTACCTGCAACGGTTTTTTTATCAAGTGTAATTTTACTTCCATGTTCCTTAAGGAAATGGAAGTATGGTGATGGCAAAAAAAATCGTGTTCGAGATTATTGCAAATTCTGATTGTACTACACTCAAAACATGAAAAAAAGTCGTTTTTCAAAAAGTGTCTGTGTGTCTGTCTGTCTGTCTTGTGTCTGTAGAATTTTTTGTCTATGGCAAACGATAACAGCCGCAAATTCAAACAGAATCAAATAATTTTTTGCATACAGCCCTGATTTCTAGAGTACTCACAACCTATTGTTTTTGGTGAAGATCGGTTGAGGGAAAGGGGTAGTTTACCTGCAGTGCTTTTTTATCATGGGTAATTTTTTCTATGGCAAACGATAACAGCCGCAAATTCAAACAGAACCAAATAATGTTTCGCATACAGCTCTGAATTGTAGAGTTCTCAAGACCTATTGTTTTTTGGTGAAGATCGGTTGAGGGAAAGGGGTAGTTTACCTGCAACGTTTTATGTTTTGACAAGGGTATTTTCTATGGCAAACGATAACAGCCGCAAATTCAAACAGAATCAAAAGATTATTTGCATACAGCCCTGATTTGTAGAGTACTCAAGACCTATTGTTTTTGGTGAAGATCGGTTAAGGGAAAGGGGTAGTTTACCTGCTACGTTTTATGTTTTAACAAGGGTATTTTCTATGGCAAACGATAACAGCCGCAAATTCAAACAGAATCAAAAGATTATTTGCATACAGCCCTGATTTGTAGAGTACTCAAGACCTATTGTTTTTGGTGAAGATCGGTTAAGGGGAAGGGGTAGTTTACCTGCAACCTTTTACGTTTTAACAACAGTAAAGCACTTGAAAATTCATTTAAACTTTTTCAAACAATGGTAATTGTTAAGAATAAAATAATTTTGTTGCCAGGCAATAAAATTATAATTTTTTCATTTTAATGTAAATCATGTATGAGAAAATATATCGTTCGTGGCAGGCAAGCATATCTCAATTATGTAATGTTTACGTTTCCATTTTATTATTATGATTACTGCAATAAAAAGGCAGGGAACACACACACACACACACACACACACACACAAAATTCTCATTATTTCTGGCCTCACTCATGTTTATTTTCTTACATTTGCACGCTTTTTAAATGGAAAGTGCCGAAACCCACACCAAAATAACGCGTGCAAGCCGAAAAATTGTCCAGCGTGGATAGCGATTTGCTTCCTGTGGATCGCTGGGCAGTGTAACTGCACGTGTTTACAAAGGAACGATTCATAGACAGAACTTTCGTCTTTAGGCAGTGAACCCTCTGCAAGATGCTGAGGGTCCATGAGTGACTTCGGAGCGCTCCTTCTTTTCCGCGTGTTTGTTCTGTGAAACGTACACTGTAGATTCGCAGCTTTACTCTAAGCAACGCTCAATAGGAAATGTTGAAAATTTTTGTCCACGGTGTACCCTCATACACACTAAACCTGCTCTGATGTTTTAATTACGGACATCATAATATTAAAACTTTGGAAACTTGAGCACTACTTAATGGAGATCAAACATTAACTTATACAAGCCATTAATTTTATGCATATTTTTTATATATATGTGTACAACGTTATCGGCAACAAAGAAGTAGTTTTTGTTAAAATTCCTTCCCGGGATGTTTGGCCGTAGTCCAATGTTTTCTACAAAACCAGATGTTTCGGCAATGCCATCAACTTCCATCATCAGTGAAAATCGAGTGCGATAACGTTAGGTGGTATACGTTAGTGACCACAGTACTGTGGTTAAGGCTGAAGCAGTAAGTAGAAAGAAGTAGTTTCTATGGTAATATTTCATTTCGAAAATGATTTTAAATATAAATCTTAGAACATGGAAGTTATGTATGATTCTCCATACCGATATTTTTTTATGGCAAATGATAAGAGCCGCAAATTCAAACAGAATCAAATACTTTTTTGCACACCTTCCTGAATTATAGAGGAATTACTCAAGGTCTGCTGATTTTGGGAAAGATCGGTTAAGAGAAAATGGTAGTTTACCTGCCACCTTTAATGCTTCAACAAGAGTAAATGTTTCTATGACAAATGATAACTGCCGCACATTCAAACAGAATCAAATAATGTTTTGCATGCATCCCTGAATTGTAGAGGACTCAAGACCTATTGATTTTGGTGAAGATCAGTTAAGAGAAAGGGGTAGTTTACCTGCAACGTTTTATGTGATAACAAGGTTAATTTTGTCTACGACGAACGATAACTGCCGTAAATTCAATCATAATCAAGTAATGTTTTGCATACTTACCTAAATTGTAGAGAACGCAAGGCCTGTTGATTTTGGTGAAGATCGGTTACGGGGAAAGGGTAGTTTACCTGAAACATTTTTTGTTGTAACAAGAGTAAAGTACTTAATTTTGATAAATAAAGTATCCTGATAAGAAGATCTTAATAATCCACTGTAGAAACGTAGATGAAATATCTATAAATGAAGAGGCTAGTTGAACGGAGTGGGGGTAATTTTCTATAAATGAAAATTATAGTTGAAAGGAGAGGGATAATTGTTATATGTGTACTACGTTATCGGCAACAAAGTAGTAGTTTGTTGTTAAAATTCCTTCCCGGGCTGTTTGGCCGTAGTCCAGTGTTTTCTGCAAAACCAGACGTTTCCGCAGTGCCGTTGACTGCCATCATCAGTGAAAATCGAGTGCGATAACGTGTGGTGGTATACGTTAGTGACCACAATACTGTGGTTAAGGCTGAAGCAATAAGTGGAAAGTAGTAGTTTCTATGGAAACATTTCATTTCGTATATGATTTTAAATATAAACCTTAGAACATGGAAGTTATGTATGGTTCTCCATACCGATATTTTTAGACTATTAAATGAGGACTGTCATTAGGATTGGTATAAATAAGTAATAGAATTGTCTTTGAGTAATAATCGTTTTTAATTACATTTTGAACAGTGATCTATTACAAACTACAATACATAGTAATTAATTGTTTAAAAATCTACAAAAAAACTACTAAGTCTATTAATTTATTATCAAAATTTTTTAGTCACAGCATTGCAATCTTATTGAGTAGAAAGTCCACAAATATCTACGTTACTTTTTAACGTTTACGTTCAATAAGTCCATTGGTGGTTTCTAATGCACAGTAAAAAGTCTTTACTTTTTCAATTTTTATACTGTGATCACTTTTCTCCGCTGCTTGATTTTAACAAATTTCTCTATAACTTCTTGGAAATCCAGCGCTTCAGTCATGTCACTTTCGATCACCATGACGGGTAGACCATTCAGTTTAATTTCTCCCATTGAGTTTCGCAAATAGTTCTTAACACGTTTCGTTGTAGAAAATGAACGTTCACCAGCGCAATTTGTCACGGCCATATTTAGAATAATTCTAAGGATAATTTCTATATTCGGGAAAACGTTTTGTAAGTTTCCTTCCCTAACTGTACGCAGAAGATATGAGAAAAATCTATTTTTTTTCTTTCTTCTCTTTCTCTTCTTTGTCGTCAGTTCCTGAACTTGGCTCAAAAAAAGTCACATGTGGTGTGTCCTTCAGGAAGTATTTAAACTGTACACATTCATCAGGAAAAGTATCCTGCAAATCTTTGCTATGTATTTTCACAAGCTCCCTGCAGCAAGAAAGGATATTTTTATCGTCAAGTGTTAGCAGGTTTAAAATAAAACCAAATCTCTTGAAGATCATTTCATATGCTACCGCTCTTCTTTGCAGCTCTGCAATTAACCTATCAATTATTACAAGATAAGTTCCTGTCCTGAAATACTCTTTAGCATCAAGATTAGAGTCAGAATCAGATGATTCTTGTTTTTCGTCAAAGAACAGTTTGGGTTTTTGTTTTCGAGCTTCACAACTCCATTCACTGGATTTTGTTATAATATCAGTCTTCTGTAAGTATAGAGAAAACTTGTCTCTACATAAAACCATGTAATTTTCCAATGATGTGAACAGAGCAACAACATTCCCAATGTCAGCATTTTCATTTTGTAAAGCTTTACTAACTTTGTGAAATTTATTCATAGCTTCTCCCCAGAATACCAGCAAAAACACATTTTCTGGTTTCTGCAGTTTTCGTGCTAAGCCTTTTGACTCTTGGCAACAGGCAGGCTTTTTATCAACATCCTCAGATATTTTCTTCAATGATTCCGTTATTTCGGGCAGAGATTTAAGCAAAGCCTTTAAAGCATCAGCTCGGGCCGACCATCTTGTAACCGACAGTGATTTTACCACAGGACAACCATCTTTAAGAATTTCTTTCAAAACAGCCCAACAATGGGTGGAGGCAGAAAAAAAGTTGTACATGGCTGATGTGTTTGAATACAGTTTACAATAAGCACAAATTACAAAACTTTTGAAGGTGAATAAACGAGATATTCACGATTCCTCAGTTCTCCATTTTGAAGGAGTTATTGAAAAACCCTTCATTACAATATCTTTTAACACCCCCGTACCCATATTCACACTCAGACCCAGAAAAGCCACGTTCAGTGTTTTGTTTTAAACCATTTTGTGCAATGTACTCACGTGTGAACTCATCTTTTATCCAAAAGGCTGGATCGTTTGAGACACTTTGCTAGTCTTCTTTCCTTGGTGAATTTTCAAGTTCAGAGGTCGCTGAGGGTTCATTTTCGACGTGAACTGAAACATCAGAAGTATCTGTAGGCCTATCATGGTCTTTGTTTACACATTGCTCCACGCTCTTCACTTCACTAACATTCCCTTTAATTCCACTTGTGCTGGGTTGAAAAACGTTATTTATTTTAGGGACTTTTGCTAAAACCTTTTCCTCGTCGTGTTGTTTCAATTAGCAGCAATTCTTACTATTTCTTTTATGAATTTGCTAACTGCTATAATTTTTATTGTTCGACTAAGCTTTTCGTCATCACTGACATCATCAGGTCTTAAACAAACTGATGTTTAACACCTGATGATGTCAGTGATGATGAAAAGCTTAGTCGAACAATAAAAATTATAGCAGTTAGCATATTCATAAAAGAAATAAAACCTTTTCGTCCTTCTCATCTTTTTCTTTTACCCTTTTCTTGAATTCAGCTCCACTTGGTTTTTTAAACATGATAATTATTACCTCTTGAGCTCACTTCACTAAACATAAAATAAAATTTATTTCACTATAGTTATTTACGTTACAAGGCCGAGAAAATGAACATTTCGCGGTAGGCGCGGCCGTAGGCGAGAGATGAGAAACTCTGATGGCATTTTGGGGCACAAATGAAGTAAAATATATTTACGATACTCTATTTCACTTTCACTTGCACAGACAAATAACTACTCGTTCAGCAATAACGATGTTTTTGGTCAAGTGTCAGCAAACACGGCACCCATCTAGTGCACAGCTTTCTCATACACAGAAGTTCATGTAAGATATTGTTGTCAAACTACCTGCTTTTACATTAATTATTACACACATATACTGATATTTATATGTATAAATAGTACCATAATATGGTACATATGTGTACTTACCAATTTCATTCACTGCCGGGTTCATACTCTTCTTTTTAACATGCTTTTTACCTAAGGGGCCAGGATTCATTAACAGCGAGATTTTTGATACACAGTAGGTGACACAAATGATAACACTGTATTATATTGAAAGTAACTATCAAAATTTTAATTTCCCAGATATGTTTTACATACACAACCATGTGGCCAAAATGGCGTCATACAAGATTACCAAAACAAAATGGTGGTTAGTTTAATTACCAAAATCATTCTTAATACTCCCTTTTTGGTTTCTAAATCAAGATCATTGTACTTTTATATTGCTGCAGCTTTAATCATTTATTAACTAGTATTTACGCTACACACAAACCAATGCCCTCGGCATAGATATTTATGGCCATGTGTTCACTCACTCACTCTCACACACGTTCACCCTGTTACAAGCACATTCGTTTAATTGATTATTCTTGATTAATGAGCTCATTAAAATAATAAAGAAAGATGGTAAAATTGGACTTCTCTTAGTGTTGGTCGGTGTTGCTCCTTCGCTGTTGTTGGTTGATTCCCATGTTGATGGCCGGTGTTCGCCTCAAGTTCTGCTGAGTTTTTAATCTATACAAATAAATAAAATTGAAGTGTCTGTTTGTAATGTCAAAATAACAGCTTTTTACTCAATGCATATGAAAGTATATAAGGTACTTATAACAAAAAAACAATTTTAAAAATTTTTGTCTGTATGTCTGTTTGTTCCGGCTAATCTCCGAAACGGCTGGACCGATTTTGACGGGCTTTTCACTGGCAGATAGCTGATGTTATAAGGAGTAACTTAGGCTACTTTTATTTTGGAAAAAAAAAAGAAAAAAGAAAGGAAAAAAGTCGAGCAACACGTGCCCCACGCGCACGCCTCTGCCGTCGTCGGACCGAAAGGCGCCACTGACCGCTTCCCCCTCCAACTTCCTCCTCCGACTTAATATAACAAAGGTTGCCTGTCGCGGGCTGTTGCAGATGGTTGTGTCTCAACGCGCGCCTTAAAAAATTGTTTTCTAGCAGTGAGAAAACAATATTAAGTTTTAAGTTATATTGTTAAATTAAACGTAGCCACAACCTCCCAAAATCGTCTCTGTACCGTAATTATGTGCGATAAATGTAAACTAATTTCTGTACTTCCAATAAATACACCCTTTTAATGTACACTAACAACGTAAATTTTATTTGTTACATTGTCGTACATAACCTCCATAAGCTGGCATTAGTTACTTGTGAAGAAAACAGTTGGTGTACACATCGGACACCGAAATGTAGTACACGCGCGGCGACGGAAGTTACATTTTGCGGCTGACTATTCCCTAAGACCCGCGATAATTTCTGTTTGTTTGTTTAAAAATATTTATCTTTACACAACAATTTTTAATTATCTTTACAATTTTTACATTACTTTTAATGCTTTTGACTCTGAGAGAACGTTCCAAGTATGTGATACAGATGGGACAGAAATGTACTAGATGACGGTGTCATGGCGGTTGGCGTTG
Organism: Magicicada septendecula; assembly: GCA_034769895.1. Lineage (NCBI taxonomy): Eukaryota > Metazoa > Arthropoda > Insecta > Hemiptera > Cicadidae > Magicicada > Magicicada septendecula. The sequence continues at coordinate 327,643,324 of CM068367.1, forward strand.
TCTGTTGTCTTTACTAATTTACGTGGTTAATGAGGTTCAGTTTAAGAGTGCAGTTTAGTTTGGTTTGTATAATGTGAATGTGAATGTGTTGCCAGTGCGTGTACTATTGACTAAATTATTTATTTTGAGGTTTTCGAGTACGTGTTTCCATTTACGATAATGTATCAGAATATTGTAACCACGCGGTTTGGATTCGGGTTATGAGGCATGTACTATTGACTAAATTATTTATTTTGAGGTTTTTGAGTACGTGTTTCCATTTACGATAATGTATGAGAATATTGTAACCACGCTGTTTGGATTCGGGTTATGAGGCGTCATTAAAATATTTTTAAATTCTTTATGCTTGCTGATCATTATTATGTATTAATATGATAGCTTTATTTATGTATGTTAAATAAGCTACAAATAAATAAAAGGCTAATCTTCGAAACGGCTGGACCGATTTTGACGGGTTAATATAACAAAGGTTGCCTGTCGCGCGGGCTCAGAATGCGCGAGCGGGCTGTTGCAGATGGTTGTGTCTCAACGCGCGCCTTAAAAAATTGTTTTCTAGCAGTGAGACTTTTACGTTATAATATAATTAGAGATAAATGTTTAACGTCGTTTGGTTTTCTTTCATGAAAATTCGTTCGTATTAAATAGTTAAGTTTTTTTATTTACTTGATAAATTTATTTAGTTAAGTACGTAGGTAGTTGTTTTTAAAATACATATTTCTAAATTAGGTTTTTAGTTTAAAAAGTGCACTTACAATCATTAGTCATGCCTAAAAGAAAATCAAATCTCTCTAAAAACACGAGAAAGGCTAAAAATCAAAGATTGCAACGTGAAAATGAATCTCAACAGGATAGAGAAAGTCGTCTTACAAATTGTAGATTAAGGCAATCCATGTCTAGGTCCATTGAAAGTAGTTCTAAGAGAAACGAACGATTACAGTTAGATAGAACCCGTCATTCATTGTTAAGGAGTCAAGAATCTCAGGAGTCTAGAGAACAGCGTCTAGAAAACGATCGTATTCGACACGCTGTCTCGCGATATCTAGAATCAGATGATTCTAGAGAGCAGCGATTGGAAAGTGATCGTCGTCATCACCAAAATCAACGTGAATTTGAAAGTCAAGAACAACATGACATCCGTGTCACAGAACAATGTGATCGATATCATGAGTCACAAGGACAGAGAATCGAGCGCTTAGCACAGCTCCGTGAAAGAGTGAGTACCATTCGTCAGTCAGAAACGAATTTTGATCGAGAAAGGCGACTGGTCACTGCCAGACAAACGACAAATGCTATGTGGGATATTGAAAGTGAAGAGAAACGGTGACAACGATTGAATAATGACCAAATAAGAAGAACGAATAGACGTAATATTGCATGGCGAGAAAAACATAACAGTGGGTTCAATTATGATGCCCAAATAAATTATTCTGCTGCATCAGAGATAGGCCCTATGAATGTGTGTTGCAACTACTGTAAAGCTTTAAGGTGGAAAGATGAGTCAAAAGGAATTTGTTGTTCTTCTGGAAAAGTGCACTTGGACTCTATTCAGCAGCCACCTGAGCCACTTAAGTCTTTGTTATGTGGCGAACATGAACAATCTCAACATTTCCTAAATAATATTAGACGTTATAATTCGGCTTTTCAAATGACTTCTTTTGGGGCAAAAGAAGTTCACGAAGGGAATTATATGCCCACGTTTAAAATACAGGGGCAGGTGTATCATTTAATTGGTTCCCTTCTTCCTGTAGATAATGCGAGAGAATCATTTTTACAAATATATTTCATGAGCGATTATGTACTACAAAGGGATGCAAGATTACAATGTTTTCCAAATCTAAACCCTTTGTTAGTAGAAAGCTTACAAAGTATGCTTATTGAAATAAACAGTTACATTCGTGATTTCAAAACTGCTCTTCAATCTTTCCCACCAAATTCAAACGAAAATGACTATAAAATAGTTATAAATGCTGACCGACGACCTTCAGCAGAGCATAGAGGTCGCCATAATGAACCGACAACAAACGAAGTATCTGTGTTACTGGTAAATCAAGATTGTGATAAACGAGACATAGTACTTCGCAGACATGATAATAGATTGCAGAGAATCGCCGAAACTCACAGATCATATGATGCTCTACAGTATCCTCTCATGTTTGTTTATGGGGAAGACGGATATAACTTTGCGGTCTATCAAGTCGAACCCAACACAGGCCAACCAAATTTCCAAAAAAAAGTTTCCGCACTACAATACTATTGTTACCGATTAATGATTAGAAAGAATGAATACAATCATTTGCATAATTACAAACAATTATTTAATCAATACTTAGTTGACGTATACGCTAAAATCGAAACAGAGAGACTCATTTTTATACGAACTAATCAAAAGAAGCTTCGAGTTGAAAATTATATTCACCTCCAAGACGCAATCAATCACAATGAGAATGTAGAGGACTTGGGTCAGTTAGTTATTCTACCTTCATCGTTTACGGGAGGACCTAGATATATGCACCAACGCACACAGGATGCGTTTTGTTATGTTAGGAAATATGGACGTCCCGATCTTTTTATAACGTTCACGACCAACCCTAAATGGGATGAGATTACAAACGACCTTTTTACAGGGCAGTTGGCTTCTGATCGGCATGATGTTGTATCAAGAGTTTTTAAACAAAAACTAAAAAAAATGATGGATCTCCTGGTGAAAGGAAAAATTTTCGGTTCCGTTCGCTGTTTTATGTATAGTGTAGAATGGCAGAAGCGTGGTTTGCCCCATGCCCACATTTTGATATGGTTAGAAACGAAAATAAGAGCTGAGCAAATTAATGATGTTATTCGAGCAGAATTGCCAGACCAAGAAGTTGATCCAGAGCTATTTGATGTTGTAAAAACCCACATGGTACACGGTCCATGTGGCCCTTACAATCCTCAATCGCCGTGTATGAAGAACGGTATTTGTAGTAAAAGATTTCCTAAATCTTTTAGTACAGAAACTGTTACAGGTGAGGATGGTTATCTATTTTACAGACGTCGTTCACCTGAAAACGGTGGTAAACGAACGACAATCCGATCACGAACTAACTCTATTGATATCGACAATCGCTGGATTGTTCCATTTTCACCGGTACTGTCGCGCACTTTTAAAGCACATATCAACGTTGAACTTTGTAGCAGTGTGAAATCAATAAAATATATTTGCAAGTATGTCAACAAAGATTCAGACTTGGCGGTATTTGGTGTGCAAAATGCTAATGATGAAGTGACATCATATCAAAATGGAAGATATATTAGTACTTCTGAAGCAGTCTGGCGCATATTATCATTTCCGATTTACGAACGTTTCCCCGCAGTAACACATTTGGACATCCATTTAGAAAATGGTCAGAGAATTTATTTTGATCCAAACAATGTCCGTGGAGTGGTAGAAAATCCAAGAAATACGACATTGATGGCGTTTTTCGATCTGTGCCATAACGACGAATTCGCAGCCACTTTATTGTATGAAGAAGTACCAGGTTATTACACATTTAATAAACAAAATGGAACATTTCAACGGCGACGCCGAGGTACTCCTGTGGAGGGTCATCCCGGCATATTTTACGAGCATACTCTTGGTAGAATTTATACAATTCATCCTAATAATCGGGAATGTTATCATCTAAGGATGTTGTTAAATGTTGTCAAGGGACCAATTTCTTTCGAAAGTCTCAAAAGAGTGAATGGTATTTTACATCCTACATATCAAGCAGCATGCCTTGCACTTGGTTTACTAGAAGGCGATAATCACTGGTGCGACACATTAACAGATGCCAGTATAAGCAGCAGCGCATCTAAATTGTGAGAGCTATTCGCCATTATATTGGTATTCTGCAATGTTTCTAATCCCTCAGAGTTATGGGACAAGTTTAAGGATCATTTCATGGAAGATTATGTAAGAGAATTCCAACGACATCACCCAGATGCAAACATAAATGCTCATTTAGAAAACTTTACTAATCGTGCTCTGTTTACGTTACAAGACATTCTTCTTTCCATAGGCGGCAATACTCTCCCTCATTATGGTTTACCATCTCCACAAGCGACCGATGGGATTGTTGATAATTTGAACAGAGAATATATCGAACACGTAAATTTTGACCCAGTTGAACTTCAACATACGATAAATCAGAATGAACCAAGATTAAACAACGAACAAAATCAAGTTTACCGACTCCTCATTGACAGTGTGAATGCTGCTAACGCTGGTGGTGTATATTTTTTAGACGCTCCAGGTGGTACCGGCAAGACATTTTTGATAAATCTTTTACTGGCCAAAATACGTTCAGAAAAAAAGATTGCCATAGCAGTCGCATCTTCAGGAATAGCTGCAACTTTACTTCCTGGGGGGAAAACAGCACATTCCATGTTTAAAATACCAATAGAAGCAGAGCATATGGAAAATCCAGTCTGCAGTGTATCAAAAAATAGTCATAAAGCCAAAGTATTACAAGATTGTGTCTTTGTAGTCTGGGACGAATGCACTATGGCAAACAAAATTTCAATCGAAGCCGTGAACAGAACAATGCAAGACCTAAGAGGTAATACTCAATTATTTGGAGGAGTAACATTTTTATTCGCTGGAGATTGTAGGCAAATATTACCAGTTGTGACTAAAGGTACGCGAGCGGATGAAATTAACGCCTGTTTAAAACGTTCAGTACTTTGGAGACATTGTAAAAAACTTAATTTAAAAGAAAACATGAGAGCACATTCAGCCGATTCAGAATTTAGCAAAATTCTCCTAGATGTAGGAGAGGGGAAGTGTCCAGAAGTGAATGATACTCATGATATAGAACTACCTGCCGGTCTTTGTCAGGTTGTGGCGGACCCTGAAACTTTAGTAAATAGTATTTATGATGATGTTCACAATCTCAATATAAAAGAAGATTCGTGGCTGTGTGAAAGATCAATTTTAGCACCAATGAATGACCAGGTTACTGCGCTTAATCAGCGCATTTTAGATAAGCTTCCTGGTGAATCACAAACATACCTTTCCATCAATACAGTTTGCAATCCGGATGAAGCTGTTAATTATCCAACAGAATTTTTAAACAGTATAACTGTGCCTGGTCTACCCCCTCACAAACTAGAACTTAAGATTGGCGTGCCCATCATACTACTCCATAATTTAAACCCACCAAAACTTTGCAATGGTACTAGATTGCGAGTAGTGTCATTGCAAAAAAACGTTATAGAAGGTCATATAATATCCGGATGCGGAAAAGGTGAGACAGTGTTTATACCACGAATTCCCATAATACCGTCGAATTTTCCCTTTCAATTCAAAAGACTGCAATTTCCTATCAATGTCAGCTTTGCTATGACAATCAACAAGTCACAAGGGCAAACCTTGAGCAAAGCTGGCATAGATTTAACTAAGGGTTGCTTTACCCATGGGCAGCTATACATGGCATGTTCACGTGCGAGGGATGCCACTAGCGTTATTGTTTTAGTCCAAGGAAGTTGTACACCTAACATTGTATATAAAGAGATTTTTCAATGAGGTTAATACAAAAAGCCAAAAAATGAACAAAAACAAAGAAATAAATAAAAAAATTAAAAAACGAAAAGACAAAAAAATAACAAAAACAAAAAAAAAATGGAAAAAAAATTAAAAAACACGAAACATCGACTCGCAAAGAATAAGAATGAGACTAATCTTAGCATGGGTATTTCTTTACGAGGAATGCATAATTATTAACTTTTCGTTAACTCAGCGAACTGAACAAACATTTTTTATGAAATTCCACGCGGACGAAGTCGCGGGTAACAGCTAGTTAATTAAATATAAGCACTGATTCTACATGTTATGGTTTATACTGTTACTAAATTCGAGCCTTTATTGCTCCACCATCACGCTGGTAATTTAGAGTCTAGTTGTAATAAGCTTTTGTTATAAAACTGATCATACAGCGATACATCGCTGTTGATCCTTTGAAGAACTGCGCTGAATTGAGAAAGAGGCAAATGTAAATTTGCGCTTGTGTGTGTGTATTTTACGTCAACAAACTTTGTCATGCTGGACAACGCCTCGTTGTACGTATTGTAGTCAGTGCGTCATTGTTTTTGGTTATGACGGAACAGTGTTATTATCCAATCACAATGCATATTTACAGTCATCCGTCACAAACACAGCCATGGCCTTTACCGACTCCAGCACGTCCACCAGTGACCTTGGTATGGTACTCTTGCTGAATTTACTTTGTTCCTTCGTATATAGGGACAATGGACCTAACCATTCTGTATTTTAATGATTAAACAATAAAACATAAAAAATTACCCTTAAATCCCATAACTATGGTATTGGGTCATTATGTACTGTTACAAACCCCCTCGATGAAAGATTTTGTGTCGAGACACAAAAACTTTCATTGACTCATTCACTCTTTCCTAAAAGGATCAGTCTAGATATGTCACCACAACCCCCTGTAATGTTACTATATAAAAAATTTATCATCACTTACCCTTGGTCCAATGATGCTGATCGCACCCTCTGACCTTACTGGACTTCTCCTGAGAGATCCCTACACCATAAGGCCATGAGGCACTCTACGCTCCTGTTCTGACGCTCCAGCCAGCCCAGGACCGTGGTCACAACACCACAAAACTCTGAAACATTGCATACAAAAATTTTAAATAGTGGTCTAGTACACTTCCATATCTACAACTGATATGTTCCCTTTTAGACGCATTGGTTTGTGTTTGGGGCATTGGTTTGTTCTAATTCAAAAGTTTAACATAACAACAACAAGACTCTAAAATGTATATTCTTTTACCACCACCAAACTCAATTTCTTTTCTTGTAAGAAAAACAAACTGTATATATAACTACAAATAACACAATACATAAACAATTCTCTAATATTCCCCAAAACACCTTCACCTAATTATTTCTATCAAACTCAACCTACAACTATTATGGCAGACACGTTTATTATTCAAATTTTATTACTCAACTTGTAATCATCTATCTATTTTGTAAATGGCATCCTACTATATTTTTGCACCACTTCATTTGTACCTTTATACTTTCAACTTTTAAAAGCTACTATTCTTTAACATTTGGTATCGTCATTACCAATAACAATAAAACATCATAAAACATTAGACATTACACATTAACATTGTTACATTTACATTACATTAAACAATTTACATTTACATGACTTGTACCAAAACTTTATCACATCATTACTATCAACAATTCTCTATTAACTTTTAATTATTTAACATTCATTAGATTCTATACAACAATTTCAAATTTATCCTTACCTTTCTGTTACAATTACCTTCCTACCATGAATTTTCTTTTTCTAACCCTTTTATCCTGACTAGTTTGGGTGACTCTCTATTATTCACTATTTTCTCTATCTTATTTTGTCATTGTCAATCTAACCTTACTACCCCTTTTTTCTACTAACAACCGCTACTAACCATTAATATATCATGACACCAATATCTCTATAATAACCCCCTTCACAAATCCCATTTAAAACCTCTGGCACCGCTCATTTTTTTGTACTAGTATGTGTGTTCCCTATCTATGCTCATTCCCTTATTGGTTTCTGACCCTTTCAGATAACCCTTTCCGGCACACAATGGTCCCTTCCTGTCTCAACACCTTTCGTTGCAGACTCCTACACCAATACCCTTATTACAAAATATCACCATCAACAAATATATATATATATATATATACCATTCACATTACTCAACTCTACTTATAATCACTAACCACTGTGTCCCTAAAATATCTAACACCTCTTTATATATTATCTGTATCTCAACACTTTATTTTTCCTAACTCCCATTAACTCTATTTAACTAACTCCAGTGCCCTTATTTATCACTATTACCCAAACTCTTTTTACAACATTTCACCTTAATATACCACTAGAAAATTCATCACTTACCTTTTAACAACAATACCTCTCCATATCCAGATATATAACATGCTTAATCATTTACTACCCATTAGAATCTAAATTCCATAATATCATTTAAAATCATCAAACTTCCTTAAATTATTTAAAATTTCACAGTACATAGTTTACACAAAAAAAATACATAAAATACACAACTACAAGAATACACAAATACACTGACATTAATATACACAAAAATATACAATCCACATAATCATTAAATCATTTACCAAAATCAGTCATAAACAGTCCATCCTGAAAAACACTGTTCACATAATTAAATGTTCATAAACACAATTAGAATAATTAGCCTCCATCGTCAAATAATAGTCTTATCTTACGTATACGTAACTCATTTTTAATTAAGTACATTATATCATCTTTTGTAATATAATAACTATTTAAATTTATTTTGTCCATTATACCATAGTAATACTCTGCAGGATTACTCCACATTATTATATCATAAGACTTGTCAACATTCGGTATGGTCCAGTCACCCTTAATGTAATTAGTCATAATCAGGTATTTTATCAAGTCATTATTGTTATCAACATCATCTCCTACTGCTGCCATATCAGCTTCAATCCAAGGTAAGTATTCATTATATTTATCACTTCTATCTCCACCTAACCTTTCTATCAACTCTTCATAATCTCTACATACTCTATATAACTCTATCTCCCAATTATCACACAACTCTCTTTCACAATAACTCCTATCATAACCCCAAATCACATTCTCTCTCTCAATATATGCAGGGGACACTACAACTTTATTCTCGCACCACCTATCAGGTGCACAAAAAATCCAGGGACAACTATTCACAGACCTTTTGTCTCCCAAATCTACATCGAAGGCACCCTAGTCCTTCCCAAAAACATGTACATCACCCCCAAATACACCACTAAGGGAAAAATCTACCCCCTGCAATTCTTTTACAATTATTCTCTCTCTACACACTTTCTTTAACCCTTTAACACACACTATCATCCCATCATTATTATATTCTATTCCCCATAAAACCTCATTATTACTACTCCTGTTTACACAATCATTCTCTAACATCATACTTTTATTTTTATTATCATAATTTTCTACCCCACTTACCTTGTCATCTTTGTTTATCTCTAACTTGTCTACCTTGTCAATATTACAATTTTGTCTCTGTATTTCATTTTTTGATTTTTCTAATTTCTCCTCTAATTGATCTAATTTTACATTTTGTAAGGTATTTTGTTTCTTGAGCTCATTCTCAAAACTATCTAATTTTACATTAAATGTACTATTCATTTGATTAAATTTGTCTTAAAATTTACTATTCTGTTGTTCGAATTTGTCACTGATTAACGTAAATAAATCTTCTAACGAGATTTTATTTCCGCCTACTCTAGGTGTTGAGCTAACATGTTTTTCTAATAAAATGGATTCCGTGTCTGTATTGTCCATTTCCAGACTATTATTATTTTCTGCCATCGTTAATTTAATTATTTAAATGACTATTTATTTTTATTTATACTTAACTATGCAATTACTAGTTACTTTACTTCGTCAACATAACCTCTTGTGTACTAGGTTATGTTCCGTCTTGTATCACCTTCTCTGTTTCCAAATCTGGCCTGTTTTATATAAAATAATTTTATATAATGTCCCAGTTCGGGCGCCATTTGTCAAACTACCTGCTTTTACATTAATTATTACACACATATACTGATATTTATATGTATAAATAGTACCATAATATGGTACATATGTGTACTTACCAATTTCATTCACTGCCGGGTTCATACTCTTCTTTTTAACATGCTTTTTACCTAAGGGGCCAGGATTCATTAACAGCGAGATTTTTGATACACAGAAGGTGACACAAATGATAGCACTGTATTATATTGAAAGTAACTATCAAAATTTTAATTTCCCAGATATGTTTTACATACACAACCATGCGGCCAAAATGGCGTCATACAAGATTACCAAAACAAAATGGTGGTTAGTTTAATTACCAAAATCATTCTTAATACTCCCTTTTTGGTTTCTAAATCAAGATCATTGTACTTTTATATTGCTGCAGCTTTAATCATTTATTAACTAGTATTTACGCTACACACAAACCAATGCCCTCGGCATAGATATTTATGGCCATGTGTTCACTCACTCACTCTCACACACGTTCACCCTGTTACAAGTACATTCGTTTAATTGATTATTCTTGATTAATGAGCTCATTAAAATAATAAAGAAAGATGGTAAAATTGGACTTCTCTTAGTGTTGGTCGGTGTTGCTCCTTCGCTGTTGTTGGTTGATTCCCATGTTGATGGCCGGTGTTCGCCTCGAGTTCTGCTGAGTTTTTAATTAATTAAATATAAGCACTGATTCTACATGTTATGGTTTATACTGTTACTAAATTCGAGCCTTTATTGCTCCACCATCACGCTGATAATTTAGAGTCTAGTTGTAATAAGCTTTTGTTATAAAACTGATCATACAGCGATACATCGCTGTTGATCCTTTGAAGAACTGCGCTGAATTGAGAAAGAGGCAAATGTAAATTTGCGCTTGTGTGTGTGTATTTTACGTCATCAAGCTTTGTCATGCTGGACAACGCCTCGTTGTACGTATTGTAGTCAGTGCGTCATTGTTTTTGGTTATGACGGAACAGTGTTATTATCCAATCACAATGCATATTTACAGTCATTCGTCACAAACACAGCCATGGCCTTTACCGACTCCAGCACGTCCACCGGTGAACTTGGTATGGTACTCTTGCTGAATTTACTTTGTTCCTTCGTATATAGGGACAATGGACCTAACCATTCTGTATTTTAATGATTAAACAATAAAACATAAAAAATTACCCTTAAATCCCATAACTATGGTATTGGGTCATTATGTACTGTTACATTGTGCACTCACTCGTGCTGTTGATATACCAGCAGTCCCTGCTGTCATGCTCACGTTCATTCTACAGGCAGCCGAAATGATTTTGTAGAATTTTTCTATTTTTTGTGGGATAATCACTTTAATGGGATGTCCAACACATGGGTCATCAGTTGTGCTTGTCCAACCCATTTTAAATTCAACAACCCAAGTGTTAAGCATTGTATTTGTTGGAGAAGATCTCCCAACAATTAATCCAGCTCCTTTTACTTCCATATTCCTTAAGGAAATGGAAGTATGGTGATGGCAAAAAAAATCGTGTTCGAGATTATTGCAGATTCTGATTGTACTACACTCAAAACATGAAAAAAGTCGTTTTTCGAAAAGTGTCTGTGTGTCTGTCTGTCTGTATGTGTGTAGATTTTTTTCTATGGCAAACGATAACTGCCGCAAATTCAAACAGAATCAAATAATTTTTTGCATACAGCCCTGATTTCTAGAGTACTCAAGACCTATTGTTTTTGGTGAAGATCGGTTGAGGGAAAGGGGTAGTTTACCAGCAACGGTTTTTTTTTATCAAGGGTAATTTTGTTTATTTGGCAAACAATAACAGCCGCAAATTCAAACAGAATCAAATAATGTTTCGCATACAGCCCTGAATTATGGAGTTCTCAAGACCTATTGTTTTTGGTGAAGATCGGTTAAGGGAAAGGGGTAGTTTACCTGCTACGTTTTATGTTTTAACAAGGGTATTTTCTATGGCAAACGATAACAGCCGCAAATTCAAACAGAATCAAATAATTGTTTGCATACAGCCCTGATTTGTAGAGTACTCAAGACCTATTGTTTTCGGAGAAGATCGGTTAAGGGAAAGGGGTAGTTTAGCTGCAGCGTTTTTTTATCAATGGTAAATTTTTTTGGCAAACGATAACAGCCGCAAATTCAAACAGAATCAAATAATTTTTGCATACGTCCATGAATTGTAGAGATCTCAAGGACTTTCGATTTTGGTGAAGATCGGTTAAGGGGAAGGGGTAGTTTACCAGCAACCTTTTACGTTTTAACAACAATAAAGTATTTGAAAATTCATTTAAACTTTTTGAAACAATGGTAATTGTTAAAAATAAAATAATTTTGTTGCCAGGCAATAAAATTATAATTTTTTATTTTAATGTAAATCATGTATGAGTTACTAGTATAATGGATTAATTTACACTCCAAATGTACAAACAGAAAATTTTGTTACAAACATCTATATCATTCGTGTCAGGCAAGCATATCTCAGTTATGTAATGTTTACGTTTCCATTTTATTATTATGACTACCGCAATAAAAAGGCAGGGAAGACACACACAATTCGCGTTATTTCTGGCCTCACTCATGTTTATTTTCTTACATTTGCATGCTTTTTAAATGGTAAGTGCCGAAACCCATACCAACATAACGCGTGCAAGCCGAAAAAGTATCCAGCGTGTATAGCGATTTGCTTCCTGTGGATCGCTGGGCAGTGTAACTGCACGTGTTTACAGAGGAACGATTCATAGACAGACTTTTCGTCTTTAGGAAATGAACCCTCTGCAAGATGCTGAGGGTCCATGAGTGACTTCGGAGCGCTCCTTCTTTTTCGCGTGTTTGTTCTGTGAAACGTACACTGTAGATTCGCAGCTTTACTCTAAGCAACGCTCAATAGGAAATGTTGAAAATTTTTGTCCATGGTGTACCCTCATACACACTATACCTGCTCTGATGTTTTAATTACGGACATCATAATATTAAAACTTTGGAAACTTGAGCACTACTTAATGGAGATCAATCATTAACTTATACAAGCCATTAATTTTATGCATATTTTTTATATATATCAGTGGCGAAGCTACTGAATGGGTTTGGGAATGGGTTTATGGCAAACGATAACAGCCACAAATTCAAACAGAATCAAATAATATTTTGCATACAGCCCTTAATTGTAGAGGACTCAAGGCCTATTGTTTTTGGTGAAGATCGGTTAAGGGAAAGGGGTAGTTTACCTGCAACATTTTACATTTTAACAAGAGTAAAGTGCTTAATTTTGATAAATAAAGTATCCTGAAAAGAAGGTCATAATAATCCACTGTAGAAAGGTAGATGAAATATCTATTAATGAAAAGGGTAGTTGAAGGGGGGAGGGGGTAATTTTTTGAATAAATTAAAATGGTAGTTGATGGAGGAAGTAAATTTTATAAGTTTTATATGTGTAATACATTAATGACAACAAAGAAATAAGTTAGTTTCTATGGAAACATTTCATTTCACTTTAACAAAATTCTATATTTTTCATTTTAATTTAAATCGCGTATGAGTGAAAATATATCATTCCTGGCAGGCAAGGATATCTCAATTATGTAATGTTTACTTTTCCAAAGTTTTATTATTGTGATTACCACAATAAAAAGGCCGGCAAGACGCACACACACACACACACACACACACACACACACACACACACACACACACACACACACACACACACAATTCGCGTTATTTCTGGTCTCACTCATGTTTATTTTCTTATGTTTGCACGCTTTTTAAATGAAAAGTGCTGACACACACACCAACACAACGCGTGCAAGCCGAAAAGGTGTCCAGCATGGACAGCGATTTGCTTCCTGTGGATCGCTCGCCAGTGTAACTGCACGTGTTTACAGAGGAACGGTTCATAGACAGACTTTTCGTCTTTAGGGAATGAACCCTCTGCAAGATGCTCAGGGTCGATGAGAGACTTCGGAGCGCTCCTTCTTTTCCGCGTGTTTGTTGTGTGAAATGTACACTGTAGATTCACAGCTTTACTCTGAGCTCCATAGGGAGTGTTGAACATTTTTGTTCTCGGTGTACCCTCATACACACTAAAACCTGCTCTGATGTTTTGATTATGGACATCATAATATTAAAACTTTGGAAACTTGAGCACTACTTAATGGAGATCAAACATTAACTTTTACAAGCCATTAATTTTATGCATATTTTGAAGCAATAAATGTTTTAATAAATTAATACAATCTGTGTACTTATTTCTGTTATAACAATTATAAACTAATATGTGCATGTGTGTATGTATGAAAAATATATAAATATTTTTCTCCTCAGGAAAATTGTTTGGCCCTCCTGGAAAATATTTTGACCTCCCTGATGGCTAGTTATTTACTAGCCTGTGTTAGTTATTTACATGGATCAGAATGGTGGGTTTAAACAGAAGACACAAACGAATTAAGGAAGAAATGTTTTGCTGAGAAATTTATAATTATACGGGCGAACAGAATCGTTGTTGAGGAAATCAGAAGACGAATGGAAGAAAGAAAGACTCGATTTTAAAAAAGAAAAATGACTAGTATAGTATTGACAGGAAAGACTTTGATAACACTTAGACATCATTCACCCTCGGCCGATAACTTGCAGCGAGAGCCCAACTTCATTACAGGAATCAGATCGCAGCTCTCTTCGTTCGACCTACAAACATTTTATCCAAAAGTACAGTCCTTCCTCATGAAGGTTGAGGATAGTCTTCACCCACCTGACATGGGGGTACCATTTTAGCTGATACGTCATTTCTTCATAACTCAAGCATCCACTTACAGTAGAACCCCGCTATTCCGAACTAATTGGGACCGGGGCCGGTTCGGATTGGCAAAAATTCGGATTATCCGAAATAATTATTATTAAATAATTATAATTATTTATTTGATTTAAATATGGTCTTTAACTTATATGTAACTCATATATGCCCGTTTTTTATTCAACGAATGCATTTTACGGTTTATAAGAGTTGAATATTTCATAAAATATTACATAGTACAGTACTGTAAAACAGTACAGATAAGGTGAACAGTATTGACACTGACGTTCGGTGGCTTTCTAGTGCGGTATTGTTGTTTACTATCACGGGCGCACCAGGGCGTCAATGACTCATGCCAGTTTCTTAGTAATCCCACTTCCCCCACTCTTGTTTGTTTCTTCTCGTGGCCTTGCTTTCAGTAGTGAGACACCTGTCAGTCTGAGACATTGTGTGTGCATTCCAACTTACATACATTTTCAGTGTTGTTTTTTAAGTGTGTATTGTATAAAAATGGTTGGTAAGCGGAAACATAGTTCATGTGCACTAAAAGATAAACTTGAAGTGTTGAAACGTTTGGACAAGGGTGAAAGTGGAACGAAATTAGCAGTCGAATTTGGTGTGGGTAAAGCAACAATAAGTGACTGGAAGAAAAACCGGTCCAAGATTGAACAGTTTTGTGCGACAACATCCGAGAAGACTCCCGAGGAGTGTCATACATCAAAAGTGTCACAATTTGACAAAATTGATGAAGCCCTTTTCATATGGTTTTCACAAGAAAGGCAGAGAGGTACTCCACTGAGTGGTCCCCTAATCCAAGAAAAAACAGTTCACCTCAATAAGCTGATGAATGGTGATCCTAAATTCATTGTGAGTAATGGCTGGCTGGACCGGTGGAAAAAAAGACACGGAATACGACAGTTATCCATTACCGGTGAATCACTATCAGCGAATCACCAGGTTGCACAAGAGTACATCGCTGAATTCGCAGACATAGTTTCATCGCAAAATTACTCGCCTCAAGAAATATACAATTGCGATGAAACTGGGTTAAATTTTAAGGCATTGCCAAACAAAAGCCTCGCCGCCAAACAAGAACTTAATGCACCTGGTTTCAAAATGTGCAAGGAACGTGTGACTGTTTTAGCATGCAGTAATGCAGCTGGGACTAATAAGTTGCCACTAATGGTTATTGGCAAATCAAAAAACCCAAAAGCATTTAAGAACATCAATGTGAACTCGCTTCCTGTATTCTACAGGCATCAAAAAAAGGCATGGATGACCAGTGCTTTATTTAAGGAATGGTTTCATGTCCAGTTTATTCCTTCAGTAAAAAAGTTCAGTGAAAAAAATGGTCTGCCACCCCGGGCGTTACTTGTCATTGACAACGCTCCATCACATGCTTCGACAGAAGAACTTGTTAATGGAGATATAAAAGCTATTTTTCTCCCTCCGAATGTAACACCTTTGTTACAACCCATGGACCAAGAGGTGCTACAAAACATGAAATGTGTGTATAAAAAAATTCTTCTAAGGTCCCTTCTTCTTGAAAATGAAGACAGTTCACAAACCATTCTCCAAAGTCTTAAGAAAATCAACATCAAAGATGTTATCTATTGGTTAGGTGAAGCATGGGACAATCTCAAAGAACAGCTGCTGAGAAAGTCGTGGAAAAAATTATGGCCAAGTCTCTCTTACATCGATAGTCCAGAACGAGCTGATCACAGGACTGAAGTTTTACAGCTCATGCATCAAATTCCAGGCTGTGAAGAAGCAGACGAAACAGATGTGAACGAGTGGGTGGCAGCTGACACGGAAGACCACCAAGTTTTGACAGATACGAAAATCGTTTCCCTGATCAGACAAGACTTCGATGAAGATTCTGATGTGATGGATGAAGCCGATGATTCAGAACATCTTATTTCACATTCAGAAGCAGCAAAGGCGCTGGAAATATCCCTGCAGTATGTGGAGCAGCATGCCAACGCTACAGCGGCGGACATCATGTTCATGAGACGCTGGTGGAATATTGCGTCGTCTGCTAGATTCACGTCTTTACGCCAGCAGAGAATAACTGATTTTGTGCAACCAGTGAATAGGTGAAGTGTTAATATTGAAGTGTTTATTTGGAAATTCTGTTAATAAAGTATAGAAACTGTAATCTAAGTACTGTACAGTACAATAATTGAATTCTGTTTTTGTAGTTTTGTTTAAGAATTTTATTCCAGTAATTGTAGGCCTACTGATTAATATGTATTACAGTGGTTAGTATTATTTTCAACTGATTTTGCAAAATGTAACCATTTTATTAGAAATGTAATGAAATCATTTGTCACTTCATGAAATCTGCAGTTGTTTTTATAGCTTTCCTTGCCTATTTGGTTCCTGGAGGTGGTTCGGATTATCCGGAATTTCGGACTAGCGGGGTTCGGACTAATGGGGTTCTACTGTATTTAATTAATATTTAAATGATTTTGAATGTAAATTTTTAGGACATGGAAGTCATGTATGGTTCTTGATACCGATTTTTTATATACGTGGGACATTTCATAAATAATAATGCACAGGTTGGCAACACTGCGTAGTGAAGGACGCGTCGATAGTGATTGTTACGTCAGTTGTAGTTCAAGGCTTGAGGAAGAAGCACGTGCTTTTGTTTCATCAATACTGTGTATTGTTTTTTAATAACGCGATTTAGAAATGGAGCCTGCACCGGTCTCGGGTACTGTGACTGTTGAGGATCAAAGATCATACATTAAGATCGAAACTTTACGTGGCAAAAACCCAACTGAAATTCACAATGCTTTAAGTGAAGTGTGCGTTTCGTTAACAGTGGACCGTAGTACAGTTTCTCGCTGGGCAAATCGTTTTCTTGAAGGTCGTGTAAGCATAAACGACGATGCAAGACCACGAAGGCCGAAAACAGCAACAGATGAAAGAAGTGTGAAACTTGTGGCAGATGCTCTTGAAGAAGATCGTCGTGTGACATGTGAGGAAATTTCTGAAGCCACAGGAATTTCAACAACATCCGTATTCTGAATTCTGACACAAAATTTGAACAAGAGAAAGATTTCTGCGCGATGGGTCCCTCACTGTTTGAGTGCTGAACAGAAGCAATGTCGCCTGGACATTGCGACCTTGCTGAAACAAAGATTTGACGTTGAAGGTCAAGCTTTCCTGCATCGAATCATTGCTATTGATGAAACGTGGGTTAGAGACTTTGAACCAGAGTTGAAATCACAGTCAAACGAGTGGAGAGGTCAATCCTCCCCACGTCCAAAAAAGTTTCGTTGAGCTCGATCCAAGGTGAAACAAATGATGATCTTCGCTTACGATCATCATGGAATCATTATGACAGACAGAGTTCCATGTGGTTGAAGTGTCACAGGACTGTATTATCGTGATTTTATTCAAAAACTGAACAGAAAAATGCACAAAACCCGACCTCAGTTGCACAAAGCTGGGCCACTCATTCTCCATGACAACGCTCGCCCGCACGTCGCCAGTACCATAGCTAAAAAGCTGCATGAATACGGTTGGGAAGTGTTACCTCATCCACCCTACAGTCCTGACATGAGTCCTCCAGACTTTGACTTATTCCCAAAGTTGAAACAACCCATGCGAGGACATCGTTATTCATGTCTTGAAGAGCTTTCTGCCGCTGTTACCAAAGCCGTTCATCAGATGAACAAAGATGGCGTATTAGATGGAATTGCAAAGCTTTCTATACGTTGGAACACGGTAATTGAGAAGCAGGGAGACTATATTGAAGGATTGTAAAGAGATGTTGTCAGAAAATAAACATGTAAGCAAATAAAAAAAAAATATGTACATTATTTATGAAATGACCCTTGTAGGTTGCAGTTAACCCATTCAAAAGAAGAGTGTTTAATGACGCTATGAATTTCCAAACTGACCACTGTTAAAACAGTGCTTGAGGCGTTTATTGTGACGGACTGTTAAACAAATTCTGAAAAACTCATTGACTTGAAATATCTATATTCAACCTACAAAGGATGAAATCATACAACAGGATCAAAAGAATGAGCATAGTAGTGCATCTCTGTATCAGGTCCGGAACTTATCATCCTATCCGTGTAGACTTGTTCAGGCTCTCTTAATAACAAAATAACTGTTATAAATTGTTGTAAACCTGATGTAACAAGATTTCAGTTAAACTCAGTCAACTGGAATTATCACTTTACTTTTATAAATTTTTGTTTTTCCAAATTTTCTTTATATTGATATAGTGACGCCTCTGTGCAGTATGCTAATGACAATAGATCACATAGCAATATATGTAAACAAAGTTAAAATAAGGGTGTCCATGACAGTGCTGATGGCTTGTCTCGAAGATTGCTGACATTCTTGCAGAAAGTAAGAGTGGAACATGAGCAAACAAGTTCAAGTCATCACTATAGTTTTTTGGGAGATGGCTGATAACAAGATTTCTAAGAAGAGAAGTTGGAGTATGAGGGTATTATACCAATTGGCCGCATCAAAGTATGGTTCCTGCAATGTGTGCCTCAAGAATGTTTCATTTTTTCATTGGGTGTGTACTTACATAAAGTAGAGTCTGCTTCTATTAAAGTGGAAGCTTTAATTTTAATGATTAATGATAAGTTACTGAACATGTTAGCAATAATTTGAGCATCACTCTTATTGTCTAAACACAGTCCATTCCTGACGATTGTTTCAAGACTAAGTGTGAGTAGATATGAATTCCTCATGTCTCAATATTATATTACATTCATTTGAATGTAACGAGAGAGGCATTTGCTTCTTTAAGTAATAGTAAAGTCAAAGTATATATTGACCGTCCCTTACTATTCTGTTAACAGTTAAAAGCAACTAAAATTATTTATGTTTAACACTATCTAAACTTAAAAAAAAAATGTAGTAGCCATTGGGTCAGGCATGTACTTTTTATGTATGCCAAGAGCGTCCGTGTTCAAGACTTCAAGTTATCAAAGAATATATGTTTAACATATCATCAAGACAATTATAGCCATCAAGACAATTATGAATGATAGCCATGCAGCAATTTATTGTCTTAACATCACTCATGGTTTTGAGTTTTAGCAATAAAATCAAGGGATTATTCTTCAAAGGACTATGCGTCTGCTATACTTGCCCATCCGATATGTAGGCCAGGATATTTTATCTCATCTTGAAGAATCCCAAACTACCACCATTTGATGTCCGCTCTTCCCATCTATTTAGTAACAACAATTATTCCATGTTATTGGATTCTTCCTAGGTGGTTTACTGTGGCGAGAGTCATTTATAATTCAGTTCATCATGTTTCTTTCACTTGTGACACCTGTGCCCAATGTTTGGCTTGTACTCACTCCAACATAAATTAATAGTCTGACAGTGTCATAACTATGGCTGCAGGAGTATAGTAACTTAAGTTAACATTTTAAGCTAAGGTACTGTTCAGATAACCACCATTTTTTCCATCATGATTTACGTTTAAATCAGTTTTTGTAACAGCAGGTGATAATGTTATAAATCCACATCACCTGTTCACCAAAATTATAAAACCTAAAGGATGGAATAATAAAGAAATGAGGATTTTACTAAGTAGTGTAACCTTTTGACTGTGTGTCACTTTATACGGTAATATACATGTAGCAGTCAACAGTTTACAAATGTGCATATCGTTCCAGGAATCTGATGATGAAAGCCGTTTAGAAGAATCATTAGTGAGATACTTTGTTGCTTCTGTTGTCAGTAATATTTCAGAAAATGAAAAACATGCTGTTCTTAACCCTAATGAGGTAAGAATTAACTTTTTGTATATAGGCCTATAATTTTTTAAGTTTTATCAAAGTACAGTAAACTCCTGATTATCCATGAGCGGTGAGCGGTTTATCTGTGGTAACCCCGCGGATTTTTTTTCATAAGTGGAAATAAATTTCAGCCGAAAATGAAGCTATTATTTCACTAATCTTAATACACTATTTTATTAAGTAACATTTAAACAATTTTATTTTAAATTTATGTAAGTTATGTAAAGGTATGTCCAAGAGGTGAAATGTGTCAGTTCATATATTTTTTGCATAATACGGTAATCCATTCCTGAATCTTCTCCCTGCAGCGCTTGAAAACGTGAGAGATGTTCACTTGGATTTTTTGTATGCCTACATAACTTTTGTACATATGTGGATAGGAACTTCCGAAATACTCAGTGCAGGGTTGATACACATATGATAATTTATCAATATGTCTTCTGACGAAATGTCAGTTCGTGTGAATCAGTATTTAAACTGCATACCAAATGTGATTATTAGTTCAGTATGTGTATATGGCTACTTGGTAAAATCTCGCTTAGTATATGGTTTTCACAAGGTTCTTTGATGAACGTCTTAATGGGGTTTTATTGTACTGATTTATTTAAAATAAACAGCTAATTTAAATACTGAATTTTCATTACTGTCTGGCCTTTTTTTACATATTGTGAATTATCCATGGACTTTGGAATTCCGTGGATAATTGGGAGTGTACTGTAATTCTATTTAACAGTTGTAAAAACTATACTTTTATAAACCGTTTTAAACAAAAAAGAAAAGAATGATATTATTCTATTCCAGTCACGTATATTATAATGTAATATTATAGATTATTCAGTGGTATAAGCTATATATATAGTTGTATCGATATGGTGTGTAGTGTGCTTGCAGATACGCTCCGGTATCTGCTATTATGTTGTTTTTATAAAACTGCTCCAATTATAATTATTAGGAGTTATTAGTGTGATTGTATAAGTGTCTATGAATAATTCACTCTTTTAATTTAAATAGACTTCGCGCACTTTTGTTGTATGCCTCCCTCACTTACCACAAGTATCCGTTTCAGTCCTGTTCTGTGACGGTTGTTGCTGAAATACATACACTTAAAATGCACACAAATATTCAATTTGAATATTCAAAACAGTTAGTACACACAATATGAAAGAATTAGCACATATAGATAATACTTTAAATTACTCTCTGTTTGAATTCTTCCGCCACCTTTGGTAGAACTGATTTAAAAGAAATAATTTAATTTATATTTGAAATGATACTCTTGTTCATAGGTAAATAAGTGAAGGTTTATTAACAATTTTAAAATGGCAAATTTCAAAAACAATTAACAATCATTTTGGCTAATAATCCTTTACATAATAATTACAATTGATTAATTTTAACATAAAACTCTGTCCAGACTCAATGCTGGTAGTCCTGTCTTTGGTACAATAATTTGAACTTAATAGGTTATGTTTTCTTGTCAATGTATTATCAGGTTGTTAGGTTCTTTGAGGATACATGATATCAGTGTCAAGATGTAATATTAATAGAATTAAGAAAATTGAACAATGGTTAATAAATAACAAATAAATATCAAAACAATGAAAATTAATACCATATGTATGGTAAGTATGTTATTTTCGTACGCGTGGATGCGCACGCACCTTATAAAACTCTATAGCAGGCGTCAAGCTCGTGGCTTGTACTATTTCAATGTATCATTTTATTTTCAACAATTAGTTTGATAAATATATATTTTCAAGAGAAAAAATGAATAGAATACCAAAAAAAACTCTTGATATGATTTCTATTTGGTTTGGAAATTATTTGAGAACAGATGCAACAGTTAAATTACCAAGCTACCGCTACCATTTTGAGGTTAGCTATCACAGGTAATGCTATTATGGTAAATGATTTCTTAACGGTTAACATTTCTTAATTTATATTTTCTGAACACATTATTAATAACATTTTAACATGTTGCTATTAGAATTGCTTTTATACTGTCGTATGAAAGTTAATGTTATTTATTTCAAAACATCGAAATAATCAAGACAAATAAGTTTAGTCAAAAAAGTGACTAAATGTTAACTCTTGTAATTAATGACAATTACTTCAAACATACTTTTTATAATTATGAAAATTAATTAAAATATTTATCTAATATTTTAATAAGTATAAATTGACATTTCTTGGAATTCTAATAATTCCATTATACGTTTAACCTTTCGCTAGTACTCGACTCGCGTAGTATCCATATATGTCTATTTAAAATTATTATTTTTTAAATCAAAGTTATTTAAATAAAATATTGTACTCCCTGTTTATCACAACACACGCGAGTACGACCGGGATTATACACTATCGTACTTGTATAGTTCGGTAATCCCGCACATATCACTCGGAAGTATTTTTGTTGTGTCAAGGTTATGTATGTTTATCAACTTATTGTCAATGGACGCGCACAAATTTGAAAATAATACTTTTTCATGGTGTAGAGTTGCGTGACCTGTCCGTCTGAAGGCTGTTCGTAGACTGTTACATTTTGCCGGAGCGTCTCTTTCGAGTCTGACAAAATGCGTTGATTTGATTGGCTGTAATCACTATAGTCTTCACCCCAAAAGCCTTTGTTTTATTAAAATATTTGATGTTTTACCAAATTTTGACTTTGGGTTGGAGTTTATGTGACGTAAGCACTAGTGTAAAAAATAATTGAAAAGTTAATAATTACAATAACTTCCTTATTGAACGTCCTATCGTTACATGAGTTATGTCATTGAATTGTAGACATTTTCTTCTTTAATTTAAGTCTAAACAACATTATTTTATTTACATCGCTTCTCTTAATATAACGTTTTTATTAATTATCTTTGGTGTTTCTTATTTTTATAAGTCTTTGACACCAGATTTAATTATTTTTAATAAAAACACTTTCTAAATAAACACTTGGAGTCCATTTCTCACTTGGTTTGATTTGTTATTTGGAAATAATTATTTCCTTAACAATAGCTCATTATAGCGTCATTAGGCGTCCATCTTTGTTTTTATATAAATGTATTTAAAATGATTTTCCCTTATTTAATACAAGTAATCTTACAATCTAATAATACTAAAACGATTATTTACATGATTTCACACTAAAATATCTTTACATGATTGTATTAAATATAATATACATACTGTCTTATTTCCTCTTCTACCTGTCTCATACAATTGTCAACATAATTTCAGTCTTTTCTATGTGAATTGTATTATGTATTATGTATTATATTATGTGTACATATATTGTACTTAATGCATTACATATATTGGTCAGCTTCTAGCTAGTTTAGAACCCTTCAATTCTTTAATAATGGGTTTGTTCCTATGGTGTCTCATCATAGTGGTCATTTATTTTTCATAAAAACAATAATTAAACTGTTATTGTTACATTTTGTTTGTGTTTCTATATTGGTATTAGACATTACTCCTACTTTTGGTAATGTTCTCATTTACTCTTAGACAAATTTATATGTCATATTTTTCCTAAGTAACTTACTTAACATGGTTGGTTTACATCTGATTTCTGTCACTATGGTCAGTTGGTTTCTAATTATTTGCATATATACTGACTGTTTTTATAGTTCTAATCTGTTCTCAAAGTTGTATTGAGTTTCCCTCTAACTACTGGTAATATTGTTAACAATCTGTGTTTAATCTTTAATACACTATTTTCTTGGATTTCGTTGTCCATGACGTGTCCGTTACTTAACTAAATATCACTATAATATTGACGACTCGGAACACAAAGTTTTTTATAAGTAAAAACGTAAAGTTTTACCTTACAGCCTAAACCGGCTTTCACCTATAGAAGGCTTCATCAGAGGCTGTCGTTAGTAGTGCTGCTCGTCTTGTTGTTGGCGACGAGAAAGTGTTTCGAAAGATTGAAGCTGTGTGTGTGTGGTGAGATGTGTTCGAATAATGCGTGCGATTTGAATTGTGTCTGTTCGTTTAGGATGTCGTTTTTATTTGTTTTTGTGTGTTTGTATATTTCTAATTGTTCTAGAGTGTCTAGTTTTCGGCCTTTTGTGTGTACGTGTAGTATGTTCATGTTATTGTCGATGTTTTTATATGTGTGGTTTGCTTCAATGAGGTGGTTTGCGAAGGTAGATTCTGTAGTGGTGTGGAGTGCTTTTGTGTGTTCAATGTATCTCTGTTTGAAGCTACGTCCTGTCTGGCCTATGTAGAATTTACTGCAATTTGAACAATTTAGTTTATATACACCGGGTATATATATATATACATATATATATATATATATGTATATATACACGCATGCCCAAAGCACAAAACAAATTCGATCTACCCGGTGTATATAAACTAAATTGTTCAAATTGCAGTAAATTCTACATAGGCCAGACAGGACGTAGCTTCAAACAGAGATACATTGAACACACAAAAGCACTCCACACCACTACAGAATCTACCTTCGCAAACCACCTCATTGAAGCAAACCACACATATAAAAACATCGACAATAACATGAACATACTACACGTACACACAAAAGGCCGAAAACTAGACACTCTAGAACAATTAGAAATATACAAACACACAAAAACAAATAAAAACGACATCCTAAACGAACAGACACAATTCAAATCGCACGCATTATTCGAACACATCTCACCACACACACACAGCTTCAATCTTTCGAAACACTTTCTCGTCGCCAACAACAAGACGAGCAGCACTACTAACGACAGCCTCTGATGAAGCCTTCTATAGGTGAAAGCCGGTTTAGGCTGTAAGGTAAAACTTTACGTTTTTACTTATAAAAAACTTTGTGTTCCGAGTCGTCAATATTATAGTGATATTTACACTATTTTCCTTAACTAATGGGCCATACAGTGGTCCATCTTACATCTGATTGTTTGTACATGGTTAGTTAGTTTACAACATTTTGTTTATAATACTGTTGTTATTATGTTAAAGATCTGTTCTCAAAACATTACCAGATATTGGTCTTACTACTGGTAATATTGTTATTCACTTTAGTATTGGTTTTGATATTGCACTTTGCCAAACTGAATTGGCATATTTGTTGTATCTTTGCTATCTCTGTTTGCCATTGCATTTGATTGGTTTTATTTACATGGTTGCATTATAATGCATTGTCCATTAGGATGTACTGTTATTTATAACAATTCCTTAATTGATATCATTGTTGATAATCATTTCTTTTCATTGATATGTTTGGTTTTCTGTTTATCAGGTACCTTCTCTATGGGTTATGTAACAATGTACCATCTGTTTTAATGCAGTATGTCTCTACTACTTACATGGTATTTCACAATAATATTTTACTTATTTTGTGACACATGTTTATACATTCCTTCTTAAACACTAACACGTATCTTATTGTATTATTTATTATATTTTCTAGTCATAGGTTGAATTCAATTCAATCCATTTTGTTTGATACAAGGGTTTTTTATTTGTTGTCAGTTCTTTACAAAAAAAAAACATAATTATATTGTTCTATTTTATTTTAGTTGTCTTGATTATTCATCTCTTCTTTCACAGCACTACACTTAACTAAAAATGAACTTTTTTCATGTGAAAAACTTACTATTTTATCGGACGCGTTTCGGCTTAGTATCCGCCTTCTTCAGCTTTGGTAACAGACTGCCAGCATTTTGTAACGGTTGTGTGGAAGGTGAAGTGGGGGTGGTGTGTGGCGGAAGGGGATTGGCGCGGGGATTCAATTTATTGTTTGTTTTCTGTATAATTGTGTCAAAAAGTGTATGTGATTTATATTGTAATTGATCGTTGAGTATGTTGTTTGGTTGTGTTGTGTGGTGTTTATATATTTCATATTGTTCAGTTGTGTTGAGTTTTTGACCTTTGGGTATGTAATGTAGAATTTCAAGATTAGTGTCTATGTTGGTGTAACTGTGGTGTGTATTGCAATTACATTAAAAAAGTACTGAAGTTTCTAATATGTTTGCCTTCCAACACCTTGTTTAGTGTTTATTGTACAATGGAAACACTAAAGCATATTTCTCAAGGCATACTGAACAAATTATAAAGAGAGAAGTGCTCAACATAATAATTTAACTCAATTCAGTACTTGTAATGATGTTATATTTAAATAAGTACATTAAGTTTAAATTATACCTAAGTCGTATGTCGTAACAGAGGATATTTATCCTAAAATTTATACTATTAGCATTAACTGAAAATTGAAACCTCTCAGTTCAGTCACCTCACCTTTTGGAGACACATTTCATGGATTGACACCTAATATGTAAATTAAGCCTATACTAACACAACCTTCCATATACATTTTTGTGGATTATATTTCAAAAAACGTCACAAAGAGAAAAATCTTCGAACAACTTTTAGTGGAGTTTGAATGTATGTATATTTCTCATATGCCTACACTGATTCAAAAGCTGTAAAGTGCTTTCATTATTAACCTTATCTTCACTTAAGCAGATTTTATTTTTTTAATTAAATTTTTAATAAGTACAAATAAAACATTAATTACATCAGTGAGTTAGAGACATCTCACCAAAACATGAAACAAAACTTAAAAATGAAATTCAGGTGAATAAATAGTTGACTAATTGTTTTGCTGAGTAGTTTTAGGGAATAGCTGTATGATGATAACCATTGTATCAACTGATGGTTGGTAAATTAAGATACAAAGTTTATTCATTTACAGTACTACTGAAACAAGAAATGTCTGACAGTATTATTAAAAAATAATATTGAATTTGTGTATTACAGGCTGATTTATGTGACAGTGTTATTGGTCTTCAGCAAATAGATTGGTGTGTTCAGCACTGCAGTAAACAGGCTGATTGTAGTACAGATACATCAGAAAGTGGGATCAAGGATTTATTGAGTTTGATGTGTGACACCTACTCTCATATGATTAGTTCACCACTTGTTATGGATAATAAAGAATTGAAAGGAATATTATTAGAAAGCTGTGAGTGTGATGATGATGATGATAGTTGCAACAGTGCTGAAGTTTCTCCATCCACAATGGACAGTCATATCACCATTGACCATGTAATTAATGCATTTTGTCATCCAAATGTAATCTCAGAAGTACAAAAGTTAATATTAAAACAGATAAGAAAGTAGCAAATACAGATTTAGAATGTACATGAATTGTATCTTTATTTATGTAGTCATTTCCTCACACATACCAGGCAATGCTGTAGGTTTGTGGGCTTCACAACAGTGTTATTTATTATTTTTTCTTAAAATACATTTGGAACGATCATATAAGCCTAAGTAAATATATTATTAAATTTAAATTTGTCACAATTATTGTAAAAAACTTATATGAAACTGGGAAAAATTATATAACATTATCAAAGTAAATTTAGTTAACAAAATCTTCTTATCTTGAATATTCAAATAATGGTGCTACTTTAACTGTAAATTGATTATTCTACATAGTCCTACATACTCTGGTTGAAAGTGATGAAGCTTTTAATGCACTAAATTTCTTAATAATTTAATGATTCAGTAATACTTTCAGAAGAAAAGATTGCTGACCTCTTGAATTTCCATGATTCAGTTATGTCTGGAGTGGTTGTTTTGTGAGCTAATTTATTCAAGTAATTTTTCCTGTAGCACTTTATGTATATTGCAAAAATTACAAGCTATGCATACATGTCTTGGGATGTTAACAATTTTTAACAGAAAATATGGAAGGAGGTTTTTTACTTTCATAGTCTTGTTTGTTCATGAAAAAAAAAACAGTCTTAAACATGTTTTCAGATAGTAAATCTCTCCCAAAAAATTTCTGCTGAGTTGTCTGGATACGTTTAACCAAACTCCTTACCTTTCTTGGCTTAACTGTCAAAAAACCGAAACATGTTTGAAATCTTTTGTTTCTGTCTGTCCAACTGTAAAACAGATCTGTTGATTTTTGATAAAACAGGCATCAAATGACTCCTTGTAATTCTACAAGTTCCACTCCACTAGCATGTATCAGAGCTTGTGATTTACGTTTATGTAGGGCATACCTTAACACATATGTAGCAACCAATCAATAGTTGTCATAGGAATATGATTCACAAATTTTTCATAATATGAATTTCAAATTGAAGTGACCTCTGTTAATATCAGATTTAGTAACAACTTACCAAAGGTAGAATATTTTGAAATTATCACTTGTTTCTTTTACTTTTATATTTAACGGTGATTTACTAAAAACTGAGTTGCAAAAAAGTCACATGATTGCCACAGCCTTTGTATAAGTGGACTCATTAAGGTCAAAGTACTGAAAACTGTTAATTATGTTGAAGTAACATATACTGTATCTTGAAACATGTTACTTATGATTTATAATATAACTATTAAAAAAATTATTACTACTACACCACTAAACGTAGTACTATTACTACTGTGTTGTACAATACTCTGTTTATTCTGTATTAAAATAACATTAAATAAAAAATTCTAAATAAATACTACACAACCAACATTTTGCTGTGTCTCTGAAAAAAGACCTAGATTATTTTGTATAAAGACAATTATATTCTTACTTTTATAATTGAAAATCTAATGATCAAGATTCTGAAAAAATACTAAAGGTTATAAACAGTGAAAACAGTGAAATATTGACAGCTGAAGCATGTGTTAAATAAAATCCGCAAATAAAAATAACAAACATATCAGAAGATGTCGGTCGATAAAGTAGAACTCGAGAACATTATCATACGTAGAAATGAATTACCATCAAATAGTGTAAACATTGTACACAAATACAAACCGAGAAACAATAATCATGCTGCGCTAGCAGAAGTAACCTCTGATGCATATGCCAAGATAATGAAGAATAAATCTGTTTTTATTGGATATGAAAACTGCAGAGTGTATGACAATTTTAATATCAAATGTTGTAAAAACTGTTGTGGGTATAACCAGGGGGGCCCGAATGGGTTGCGCAGTACGCGTTCTGAATCCACGCTACTGCGCATGACGTCACCATCGAGGCGGGATTCCGCACCTTACTGCTTGCTTATTGTTACGTTGTTATATAGGTGTTATCCGGGTGTTATAAATTGTGAAGTTAATCACTGTTAATTTATGCGTTTGTTCGTAGGTATAGCAATACAGATTTAGAACAAATATGTGTAGAGTTTTGCAAAAACAAAAAAAAAAAAAAAAAAAAAAAAAAACGTGGTACAAACTGTTTAAATTCTGTGTTAAACACTTCAGTTATTGTTGGTGTATTTCTGTGAGCAGAGTTTGTTTTATCTCGTGACGTTTCACAAGAACGTTTCGACAGTAACAGTGTTAGGCTACCAATACGTTTGTATCGGTGTTTACGAAAATTTAATTATTTTCAATTACCTTTCTTAATTTTCCATTTATTCTTTTGTCTGTTGACATAGTTTTGGTTTTTTTAATACGAGGTTTTTTTGATTCTTTCGATATTTTAAATTCAAGAAGATGTGTAGATAATAAACCTTTGGCTACCGGGTATGGCACTCACCACGAAGTACAAGAAGGCGTACTTAAAAAAATGTATACTTGTTGTGAAACAATGCGCGTAGGAAAATCTCGGAATTTGTTGCCATTTCAAAAAGGTTTCATGATGACCATCAACTCGTTATTTGGCCTTTTTAGTCATATACGAAAAAACAATCTTAAATATATTTTAACTGCAAGACTAAATCAAGACTGCCTGGAAAATCTTTTCTCCCAAATACGAGGCATTGGGCAGTTTTTTATTAACCCACCACCGACAGAAGTTAAACATCGACTTCGTTTGCTTTTGGTGGGTCAAAATACAAATAAAATACCTTTTTCGAAGGAAGCACCTTTTGTCCAAGATGATGATCAGGAAATTATGACTTCTCATCTCTTACAAGGTATCTTACCTGACATGACCGAGCAGCTATCTATGATTTGCTCTCGGGGTCAACAGAAATGCAAGATTTCTCCTTGTCATTTACTGCAGACGTTGACGTTCCTGCGATCAGTGATGGAGTAGACTGCTCTACTGAGGGGTTCCGCTACCTAGCTGGCTACATTGCCTATCGTGGGAGAAAGCATGATCCTACAATGGGAACACCTTCAGAAAATGTATATCCCCCTCCCGTTGGTACTTCTGCTGGAGGCTGGATAGAGTTTTTATCTCGAGGAGGTCTTCTTGTTCCTTCAGAAGACTGGGTGCACAAGATTTCACAGTGTGAAATAATTTTTAGGGACATCAATGGGCCGGATAGTTTGTATAAAGGTAAAAATATTATAAAAAATATGACTACAAGAATTTTAAGTAAATTTCCTGAGATGCCAACAGAAGTTGTAAAAATATACGCCAGGACGAGAATGTTCATTCGCCTTCGTTTCATGAATGGCCGCATGAAAGCAGTGAAAGCAGCAGAAGCACAGAAGAGAAAATCACGCCAGTGGCACGCATCATCCATAGTTAAACCCACACATTAATTAATATATTTCTACTTTTGTATTAATTAGGATGGTATTATAGGCATCATTGTTCTTTGCAGGAAGGCGGAACTTAGACAGCCGCTGTCTGGTTTGGACTTTGAACTGAGTAGAGGTCTGATAAGTAACTGGTCAGTGGACTCTGGGTTCCGTCTATAAACAAACGGGCTCAATGTAAAATTCGGACTATACAAACGGACTATATTCTGTAAAATTAAAATTTTAAATTAATTTTGTACAGAATATAGCTAGTCCCAAGCCTAGATAAAGCGTGAGGGGAAGTTGTGGTTGAAAAAAATACATGTGTGTGCGCGCGAACACATGAGCGCTACCAAATAATTATATATTTTCATCAAATTATAAGGAATACTATGATGAAAAAAGAGAAGTTATAAAGCCTATTGTACTGCAATTTTATTTCTAAAGTCTAACACGGGCTTTAAAAAATTATAAAAAAAGGGTGTAGAAAATAGGAACTAAAAATAGTACAAAGAGCATTTAATTTGTCATTACTTTCAATTTTTTCAAACCGTGTCTATTGTATGCAGGCGAACGGAAACGTTCTAACAAATAAGTGTAAAGTTTGATAAAACGAGTCACTTCTGTAATTAGTCTACTAAAATTTGCTTCATTAGTATTCAGGCTTTGTTTATATCGGTCTGTAGCGGGTCAAATTTTGGGTGTTTTTGTTTTAACCGTTTGGGACATTTATATATTTTTATTCATTTCGTTTTCGGTCGGGAGCTTTATAAAACATTGCGAAATAATTGTATTGTGCAACGTATTTGTCCGTATAACAGAACAATGAAACAACGCAATAAGACGCAGTCGTTGTTGAGGAATGCGGCAGAGCATTTGCACCTCCACAAAATTCTTCGAACTTTGTACCTGTGTGTGGCAGCGCACATACGCAACTGCTCAATCACGCTCCAAGTGACGCTCTGACAAACAACTCAAAATGGCGAGAGCGTAAAAAAAATATTCGTCGTCTTCTATAAGACCTCACGGAAGTCGCATTAACTCCGCCTACTGTTGGTGACATCAGCAGAGCCAAGCCCAATATTAAGCTCTGGTCATCCACATATACCAGCTCTATGCCACGCATAAAATGGTTACACGACAGCAGGAACAAGGAGCGACGACGAAAACATCATGGCATGGAAGAACAACTTCCATGCAGGAACAGGTAGTTATACCTGTTACGTACACAGCCATACAGTCAACAGGACGCCAACGCCGCTACAGACAATGACCGTTTGATTTAGGCCCCGGTCGGTGGTGTTCTAAATACGCCTAACTCAATCATATCGTTAATACCGACCGGGACCCGAGGAATTGACTATGTTATAGACGAGTGCAGTGCAGTGGCCGTTGAAAAGCAGTTAATAACGAATAATGTAACCGGGAAGGCACGTGTTCGGTCGACCTCGCGCCATATAAAATGAGATGGGAACTTGTAAAGAATAAATATTTCGCTCGTGTATCTAATATTGGTTAAGGGTGTTTTGATAAATTAAAATAAATATATGTGAGAGTGTGTGAGCAGCTGGGCTATCTTCTTAGACGTAAGTAATATTATGTAAGGCTATTAATTAAGATGTATAAACAAGAGTTACCCAACCTTTAAAAACATGTAAGACAATTTATTTGGAAAACAAAGTTATAAAATCGCACTATTTGATTATTAAACAAAAATAATTTCTCTTCCAAAAAATTGAGAGTTAGTTTCTTTCAAAACCTTAGTTCGTTTTATGTACTGTCATAGTTCGTCAAACGAAATGGGTGTACCTCCACTACTCGATCCGGCCAGATCCAAGTTGAAAGGTAAGTGGGAGTTGTAATCTGAATAAAATAGAAAAATACCAAAAAAAGTGAATAAAGTTGCAATTGGTGCCGTGACCAGGATTGGTAGATAACAAAAAAGTTATTACAACGGCCTACATGTGACAGTACATTGAACGGAATACGGTGGAGAAAGTAAATTGATGTTGTAATATCAGTTTTGAAAAAAGACTGATCATTGGTAGTTGTTACGTAAGACAAAATAGATTAAATAAAAAATGTCTGAAAATACAGAAAAAAGTAGTATAATAAATTCAATTAGGAGTGAAAGTGGCCTTGAGTCGCAATCGCTGGAGGAAAGTGGTATGTTGAGGGGGGAGACGGGTGCTGTTACAGAAACAGCTGGCGGCAGTAATGTAATAGTTCATTCCACTCCGATTGCGTCTCAACCACAACCAAACGAAATATACGTTGATTCGGGGATTCAATTGACCCCCGTTTCAATTAATAAAAGTAAACAATCAGAGGAAACAAATATGATGAGTGTTATGCTCAGTCAATTCGAGAGAATGAATAGTAATTTCAATGCAATAAATAAACGTTTTGATGGTAACGAAAAAATTTTAAATAAAATGAAAAGTAATTTCAACAATAAATTAGATGAACAGAGAAGAAAATGTGAACAACAGAATATTCAGCTTCAGCAAAATATAAATATAAAATTTGACGAGTTGATAAATAACATACAAGACAAGAGTGTATGTCTTGGAAATGCCAATGAAATGACAAAAATTAGTTCGAATAAAGTAGAACAGAGTAAGAATAATACAAACGAAAGCTGTAATGACAGTGTTGTGTTAGGCAATGAGTTAATAAATAATAATGATGATAATAATAATGAGAATAATAATGTGTTGGAGAAATTGGTATCAGAAAGTGATACGGTAAAAATAAATAATGAAAGTATAGAATGCAGTGATTATGAGATGTTAATGTGTGTCAGTGAGTTAGAGAGAGAGAGAAAAAATAATGTTGTAGTAGAGTGGGGACAGAGGGCAAATTTTCCCTTTATTATTTATGATGTTTATGATGATTTATTGAGTCCACAAGTGTTGTGGTTGAAGGGCAAGAGTCCCGTATTGGTAGATGAATTGAGGTGTTTATTTTTGTGGAGTAATTGTGTACCCTCTGTCCGGAATAATTGTGAGAGTGTAATGTGGTGTTATGAAGAGAGAGAAGTAAATAGAGAATGGTATGTAACAGAATTGTATAATTTGAATAGAAAGTATGATGAATGGAAAGAAGGCTTAGAAATATATTTGAATAATAATGATTACAATGATTTGAAAAAAATAATTAGACCAATAGTGAACGAATGTAATGACGGAGACTTAACAAAAATACTTAACGTAGACTGGTTTAATGAGTATTCTGGTAAAATGAGTGAATTTGGTTGTTCTGGTTATGACACACAAAGTAACCATTTGTTTGTAAATAAAAAGCAACAGTGTTATTTAGAACCAAGATTAATTTTTGACGATGGTGGCTGAACTAGAATATCAGTGTATAGACCTTGTTAGATACTGTAAATTCTGGTAATGACCTTGCTGATTTGGACATCTGAAGTGAGATACACTTGAACAATTTTGACGTATATTTTGTAAATAATATTGAATTCATTTGTGTGTATTGTGAAATGTAATGTGTATATGTTTTAGAAAATGTTGTATTAATAATAATAATATTATTAATATTTTTGCACTCTAATTAAATAACAAAATAATTATGAAGACAATAGTTAATGAGTTGTAGAATGTTGATAATAATTGAGATATGTTATTTTAATAATCAAATGAATATTTAATTTTAATAATAAATTGAATTAAATAAGTGGAGATGTTTAGATAGTGTGATTGAATATTATGTGTTTGAATTTTATAAGGCAATTAAATTGTTTGGTGAGATTT
This sequence comes from Magicicada septendecula, assembly GCA_034769895.1. Classification (NCBI taxonomy): domain Eukaryota; kingdom Metazoa; phylum Arthropoda; class Insecta; order Hemiptera; family Cicadidae; genus Magicicada; species Magicicada septendecula. The sequence continues at coordinate 327,677,754 of CM068367.1, forward strand.
TGATTTAATAATAATTAATAAGTAAATAAATGGTAAATGGTTTATTTCGTGGAACATAATGATTAACAATATGTTAATAATAAATTTAGAATTTTTGAAAATCTGATTACAACACAGGATAAATTCATCATGATGATAAATAAAAAGAGTTAATGAAAAATTTTAAATAATAATGTTTATAAATTTTTATATAAATTATTTAAAAGAGAATTGTTTGTTTGATGTATGCTAATAATCCAGGTTTATTGCTATTCGTAAAATAAGGTTCATACTATAATTTTAAAGGTATTATTTTATTGTTGTGTGTTAGATATAGTTGTTGATAAAATGTATTTTCATTATGTGTGTAATTTTTTTTCTAAGCCAATCATTAGACGCCTGGCAGGCAATCAACATAATAGAAGTAAGTGTTGATAATGTATTACATGTATTTGTTCAATTTTAAGATGTAGTTTCATTGTGTTTTTATTATGTTAGGATATCAGCTGATCAACAATACCATGTCACTGGTATAGTGGTTTGTAAAGGTTACAAATAATTAATGTTTAGTGTACTACAGACATTTTGAAGTAAAGACAAAAAGAATATGAGAAATAAAATAACAATTTATGCAAATTAATAAGAGCTAATTCATGGGTGATAAATGTTTTATGGGACACGTAGACCTGTCCAAATTGAATTAAACGTTAAATGTGAAATGATAGAGACGAATATAATGTAATGTTGGTTTTGAATTGATGTGATGTAACAGAGTTGGTGAAGTATTAATGTTGACACAGTGGTAAGGGAGACTTTATGTAGATTTTGAATGATATATATCTATGTTTATAATTAATGAGATTATTTTGTGTATTTGTAGTGAGGTAATGAGATTGAGAATTTTGGGGATGGCAATTTTGTATTAGGGGGTAGTGTAGTTGGGGAGTCCGCAACAAGGGTTGGGACGGGAATTGGAATAGATTTTAGTGAGGAGGGGCCGCCTTAGGTAAAATCCGGGGGCCAAATAAGGGAAATGAGTTTTTGGGAAGGAAACACGTATCCTATGTACAAAGGGTTGGAGAGTATTTTTTCATATATGTAGAGAAGGTGGCGTTTTGTGTTAAATAATAAGTTGGGGTTTAGAATGTCCTGATTAATAGATAATTTTGATAGAGTTGGGTGTCATGGGAATTGAGTTGATGAATATTAGAGTCAGAGGGAGAAAGTTTAGGTGTATAGAAATATATAGAAATCTCATACAGAAAAACGAGAATAAATAATTTACATCACCCCCAGTAAGGTAGAATTAACTGTCAACTAAAGAGAGGAATTTATAATAAAGAACGTACAATTGTTTTTTAAACCAGTGACAGAATTTTGATAAAATTTGAAAATAATGTAAAGTCAAGAATTGTTTGTTTTAAATAATTTAAATGTCAATCTGTTTATTATGTATAATAATATTTTGTTTGTTTTAGATACTTTATGTTATTATGTTTTGTATTTCAAGGTAGGATATTACAGATATATAAAGTGTTTTCAAAAATCATACATAACATATGTAGGTCAAGGGTTTGGGACTTGACCTAGTTATGATCAGCTGATGAGTTCATACACCTACTAAGCCTGTGTATAGTAGGAAGCCAATTGTGATTTGTTTGTTTAATTAATTCAAACCAATATTTGAATAATTTTAATAAATGTTATTTAATAAATAAATTTAATAAATATTTAATGAATAATTTTTTTTGAATTTTAAAATTTTGAAAATTTAAAATTTTTTTTTTGAAAAAAAAAAAAATTTTTGATTTTTCGCCTGCCAGCGAGTGAATATGTTGAGTAATGATTATTTTATTGTGTATGTGTTAATGATGTTTCTTTTATTGTATTGCTTTATATTGGTAGGCTATAAATTGTTCTCATGCTAGAGTAAGGATGTATTTGTATTAATAGGAATGTTTAGGTTAAGTCATTGAAACAAAAATTAGAAAAAAGAGGAAGAGAATTTTTTGATAAACGATTATTTTTTGAATTTTGAATTTTTTAAATTTTTGATAAATTTTAAAAGAAAGTTTTATTCTTAGGTGTTATGGTAACATGTAATGTTAGTATGTGTGAGCCCAGTATCTGCTAAAGGCAGCCCAGCTTGCAAAAAGGGGAAACATATCGGCGGAGGAGCTGGAGTAATTTTAGCCAGGGGTTGAGGATTTTTGGGGGTAGTATGCGAGAAGGCGAGGTGCGCCGTGGTGCGAGTCTGATCGATTTCTCGGTGTTGGGATCTCTTACGGAGAAGTCCAGTGATCTCGTTCAGATGAGTACATAGTCGCTGAGCCAGGGGGGTCGTGTACCCATGAGATTAAGAACCAGGGGGTTGTTGGCACCAGTTCCTCACCGATCCTCTTCGGGGTTATCGATGAGATTTCTTCTGTCGTGGACAGCAGAATTCTCATCGAGGGGGTATTGTAGCGGGTCAAATTTTGGGTGTTTTTGTTTTAACCGTTTGGGACATTTATATATTTTTATTCATTTCATTTTCGGTCGGGAGCTTTATAAAACATTGCGAAATAATTGTATTGTGCAACGTATTTGTCCGTATAACAGAACAATGAAACAACGCAATAAGACGCAGTCGTTGTTGAGGAATGCGGCAGAGCATTTGCACCTCCACAAAATTCTTCGAACTTTGTACCTGTGTGTGGCAGCGCACATACGCAACTGCTCAATCACGCTCCAAGTGACGCTCTGACAAACAACTCAAGATGGCGAGAGCGTAAAAAAAATATTCGTCGTCTTCTATAAGACCTCACGGAAGTCGCATTAACTCCGCCTACTGTTGGTGACATCAGCAGAGCCAAGCCCAATATTAAGCTCTGGTCATCCACATATACCAGCTCTATGCCACGCATAAAATGGTTACACGACAGCAGGAACAAGGAGCGACGACGAAAACATCATGGCATGGAAGAACAACTTCCATGCAGGAACAGGTAGTTATACCTGTTACGTACACAGCCATACAGTCAACAGGACGCCAACGCCGCTACAGACAATGACCGTTTGGTTTAGGCCCCGGTCGGTGGTGTTCTAAATACGCCTAACTCAATCATATCGTTAATACCGACCGGGACCCGAGGAATTGACTATGTTATAGACGAGTGCAGTGCAGTGGCCGTTGAAAAGCAGTTAATAACGAATAATGTAACCGGGAAGGCACGTGTTCGGTCGACCTCGCGCCATATAAAATGAGACGGGAACTTGTAAAGAATAAATATTTCGCTCGTGTATCTAATATTGGTTAAGGGTGTTTTGATAAATTAAAATAAATATATGTGAGAGTGTGTGAGCAGCTGGGCTATCTTCTTAGACGTAAGTAATATTATGTAAGGCTATTAATTAAGATGTATAAACAAGAGTTACCCAACCTTTAAAAACATGTAAGACAATTTATTTGGAAAACAAAGTTATAAAATCGCACTATTTGATTATTAAACAAAAATAATTTCTCTTCCAAAAAATTGAGAGTTAGTTTCTTTCAAAACCTTAGTTCGTTTTATGTACTGTCATAGTTCGTCAAACGAAATGGGTGTACCTCCACTACTCGATCCGGCCAGATCCAAGTTGAAAGGTAAGTGGGAGTTGTAATCTGAATAAAATAGAAAAATACCAAAAAAAGTGAATAAAGTTACAGGTCTAGACTGATCTAATTACTAAATTTAATTTTTAGCAAGGTGTTTCGGTATTATTTTTCCGACTATCAATCGGTTTATTAACAATTATGTATAGGAAATCCGTACTGCTTCTTCAGTTGCTATACACAGACCCCGGGCTTTAAATGAGCTGACTGGGCAAATGCCCAGAGGGCGCCTGGTCCAAGGGGGCGCCAAGGAACGAAATACAATACGCGTTAAGACTATAATGACAGTTGAGTGTTATTGTTAAAATTCTAGGAATGAAGGAAACTACGTTCGAATGAACGCCGGCACGCGCCAAGGAATATGTAATGAATAATATTATATTACGCGTAGTTTCCTCTGTGCGTGTGTGTGTGTGATGTTTGCCTTATAGCCTTTTGCTTATATGTTTGACGTATAGCCTTTTGATAAACGACAGCGGCGGATGTCGCCTGATATCGTTACTCAGTATCAGTAACTTGCAACTCTTACTGACAACAAACTTGTTTACACTGCGGTAAAAAAAAAATTAATACAGTCATTTCCTCTTTCATGTTTGATGTTTCCTTTCAGTATACGCTTTCAATGTTATCGCGTTCACTTCGTTATGCAAAAAAATGTGTTCTCTTAGTAGTGAAATACGTATAATTATATATAATTTCAGTTATTTCATCACAGATAAAAACTGTCAAATGTTTATCTTCATTATAGTTTGTTGTTTCCCTAGTGAAAGGTGGTGGGGGTGGGGGAGGAAAGTAAAAAAATGAAAGGGGGCGGCTATAAGAATGCTTTGCCCAGAGTGCAAGGTACCTGAAATCGGGGCCTGGATATACGATTAATATTAAAAGCGTACACATTTAAATTACGCAAACATTCGCTTCATATAACATTATTACGTACTTCATTCACTAAAATAAGTTCGTAAATAAAAATATAAATAACAAACAAACTGTAGTTAATAAAAAAATAACATATTTGTATTGAGAGGTATTTACCGCGCAGCTCGTTCCTCGATGGTGACGTCATTTCAACAGCCAATAGCAATTCGTTTCGGTTCGGGCCCAACCTTATTATAGAGTAACCTTGGGGTATAACCATTCATTGAGAAAGTGCAAAGACACTTTTAAAAGACAACAATTATGCTACAAATGTTCAGGTAACCATGGTGCTACAGTATGTACCTCTGATATAAATAAATGTATTAATTGTATTAATGCTAACAAATACTTAACTAAAAAAAGATCCATAGATCATTCTGCAAATGATATTCAAAACTGTGAAAGTTTTAAAGTAAGATGGGAGCAGTATATTTGTGATACAAACTACCCCTGGAAACCAGAACCTCCATTTAATTACGTTAGGCCTACAACTAGTTGATTAGATACAATTTTGTATTTAAAAGGAAAAAAGAAAGATCAAAAATCAAAACTAACCTATAAATAAATTTTTTATGGAAATACAAGAATATAACCTTAATGATGAATTAATTTTTAATAGTACAGAAGAGATAAATCTCAACCCCATTTTTTGTGACTCTGAGCTTCTGACCCTACATGTCAACATCAGAAGTATACAGAAAAATATATTAAAACTTGAAACTATGTTAAGTTCTTTTAAACATAAACCAGATGTGATAATATGCACTGAAGCTTGGCTCATGGATAATATCAAGCTTATAAATATAACAGGTTATACACATTTTAAAAATAACAGCAGAATAAATAAAGCAGATGGAGTGATTATTTATGTAAAAAGTAACCTACAGTATCAAACCATTAATGAACAATTTAATGAATTAAAAATCACTAGTCTGCTCATAGAATTAACAAATAAAAGTATTTTCAAAATTTCTGGACTATATTGTTGTCATGATTATGAGATTGACAAATTCATTAAAGATCATGAAAAATTTATCTTAAGTAACAAAACTGTTGCAAACCACATGATTTTGGGTGATGTTAACTTAGATCTCATTGAGTTTAATGAAAAAACTGAGGATTATTTCTACCAATTACTGCAAAATGGTTATGAATCAATGATAAATACTTGTACTCATCCTATAAAGAATTATAAATATGGAACTTGCATTGACCATATTTTCATGAAAGGAATATACACAGCAAAATCTGGTAAATTAATTGACTCAATCACAGACCACTACCCCGTTTTAATATCACTACATGGAAACAACATAAAATGCAAACTTACAGTATCTTTTGAAATAAACAGAAAAAGATTTTTGGAGCTGTGTGCTTCAGAACAATGGCAACAAGTCTGTAATACACCAAATAACAATGAAGCATTAGAATTGCTAATAAACAAGATTCAAACTATCAATGAACTTTCACACAAAACTAAGCCAAAAATTCAAAAACCAAGAAAGACTGGATTACCCCTGCTCTCATTAATTCAGTTAATAACAAAAACAAATTATATAAAGCCTGGAAGAATAGTCAAGACGACTTGCTAAAAAAAGAGCTGTACTTAAATTACAAAAAACCGACTTAAATCATTACTTAGGGCTGCTAAAAATAGGCATGAAGAAAAACAACTACAAAACGCTGATTCTAAAAAAATGTGAAGATATGTTCATCTAAAATTGGATCGTAATTCAAAAAATAGACAAATAAATGATATTTTGATTAATAATAAACTAAACAGCAATGATTGGACAAAGGCTAATTATTTTAATGAATTTTTCAGCACAATAGTATCTAGGCTGAATGAAAGTGCGACTCCTCCTATTCTGCAGCATGAAATACCAGATATATCAATTAATCAGCATACTATGTTTCTAACACCAACAAATGAGTCAGAAGCTTACCAAACTATTCGTGAACTCAAAAATAAACCTGGTGGGTGTGATGAAATTCATGCCTATACAGTTAAGCTAGCTGCTCCGTTCATAATTCCTGCTTTGACTCACATTATTAATACTGCTATGATACAAGGTACATGTCCATATCAATTTAAGAAAGCTGTAATTTGTCCTATATATAAGGAAGGTGTAAAAAGTTTGGTTAACAATTATCGACCGATCGCACTGATATCAAATTTAGCTAAGATTTTTGAAAAAATTATTTTTAACAGATTATTTAAATTTGTAAAGAAACATAACCTGTTAAGTGCTAAACAATTTGGCTTTCTCAAGAAGAAAGATACAGATGATGATATAGCCCTACTCAGCAAATTTATTTATGAAAATCTAAGTATTAGCATACCAACTGTTGTAACTTTTTTGGACTACTCCAAAGCTTTTGACACTGTCGATCATGGCATACTTATATCCAAATTACAGAATATGGGAATAAGAGGTGTAAGCTTATCCCTGATAGCCAGTTATTTAGATGACAGGACACAAGTTGTAAAGGTGAATGGGACTAGAAGTCAGCCTATTAAAACAAATGTTGGAGTGCCCCAGGGCTCTATATTAGGACCTTTATTGTTTATTTTATATATCAATGACTTACTAGTGTTACAAGATGTATTAATAGCATATGCTGATGATACAGCAGTACCAATGAAAGCAAAGACATGGCCTGAACTTGCAACAGATATGTCAACTAAATTAGATATTATATACTCTTGGCTCTATCACAATAATCTAGTACTAAACATAAGCAAGTCTGTTTTTATCACTTTTGGAAATTATAGAGACTCTGTTCCGCATGACTTTGAAATTAAGATAAATGGTCAAAAATTGAAAAGAGTTAATATCTAGGAATAACATATGACTTTAACATGAAGTGGGATGTACATGTGGCTAACATTGTGAAAAAAACCAAATACTTAGTCTACGTTTTTTACAGACTTAAACAAATTTTATCAAAAAAGCAAATACTACAAATATACTATGGACTATTCCATAGTATGGCAGGGTATGCTATCATAGGCTGGGGGGGTCTATATAAATCATCTCTAGACGCATTGGATCGGCTGCAAAAGTGTATTCTTAAAATTATTGGAGTCAATGAACAAGATTCGAATAAACCATTAAAGATTAAACAGGTGACAAAAATGACAAAAAGCTGAAGAAGGCGGATACGCACGCCGAAACGCGTCAGATGAAAAATGTAAGTTTTCACAAGAAAAAGTTCATTTTTAGTAAAGTGTTTAGTGCTGTGAAAGAAGAGATGAACAATCAAGACAACTATTAAACAGGTGTTTGTAGTGAATTCTATAGTTTATCAATACAATGATCTAAAAAGTGAGTTTTTACAAAATCGAATCAACACACGGTATAAAAGTATTATATTGCCGCGACACCTATTAAGTATTGGGCAAAGAAGCTATGTGTATTATGCCATAAAATATTTTAATGAATTACCTAATGAACTGAAAAATCTAAGTGTAAATATAAAAGTGCTTAAAAAAAAATCAAAGAAAAAATTAGGAACATTGTTATTGAATAATCAAAAAAACAGTCTATTATGATATGGACCTTTTTACTTCCATATTCCTTAAGGAAAGGAAGTATGGTGATGGCAAAAAAAATCGTCTTCGAGATTATTGCAGATTCTGATTCTACTACACTCAAAACATGAAAAAAAGTCGTTTTACGAAAAGTGTCTGTCTGTCTGTAGATTTTTTTCTATGGCAAACGATAACTGCCGCAAATTCAAACAGAATCAAATAATTTTTTGCATGCAGCCCTGATTTGCAGAGTACTCGCGACCTATTGTTTTTGGTGAAGATCGGTTGAGGGAAAGGGGTAGTTTACCTGCAACGGTTTTTTTTTAGCAAGGGTAATTACTTCCATATTCCTTAAGGAATGGAAGTATGGTGATGGCAAAAAAAATCGTGTTCGAGATTATTGCAGATTCTGATTCTACTACACTCAAAACATGAAAAAAAGTCGTTTTCCGAAAAGTGTCTGTGTGTCTGTCTGTCTGTAGATTTTTTTTCTATGGCAAACGATAACTGCCGCAAATTCAAACAGAATCAAATAATTTTTTGCATACAGCCCGGTTTAGCAGAGTTCTCGCGACCTATTGTTTTTGGTGAAGATCGGTTGAGGGAAAGGGGTAGTTTACCTGCAACGGTTTTTTTTTAGCAAGGGAAATTTTGTTTGTTTGGCAAACGATAACAGCCGCAAATTCAAACAGAATCAAATAAAGTTTCGCATACAGCCCTGAATTGTAGAGTTCTCAAGACCTATTGTTTTTGGTGAAGATCGGTTAAGGGAAAGGGGTAGTTTACCTGTAACGTTTTATGTTTTAACAAGGGTATTTCCTATGGCAAACGATAACAGCCGCAAATTCAAACAGAATGAAAAGATTATTTGCATACAGCCCTAAATTGTAGAGTTCTCAATACCTTTTGTTTTTGGTGAAGATCGGTTAAGGGAAAGGGGTAGTTTACCTACAACGTTTTTTTAACAAGGGTATTTTCTATGGCAAACGATAACAGCCGCAAATTCAAACAGAATCAAATAATTTTCTGCATACAGCCCTGATTTGTAGAGTACTCAAGACCTATTGTTTTTGGTGAAGATCGGTTGAGGGGAAGGGGTAGTTTACCAGCAACGTTTTTTATCATGCGTATTTTCTATGGCAAACGACAACTGCCGCAAATTCAAACAGAATCAAATAATTTTTTGCATACAGCCCTGATTTGTAGAGTACTCGCGACATATTGTTTTTGGTGAAGATCGGTTGAGGGGAAGGGGTAGTTTACCTGCAACGGTTTTTTTTATCAAGGGAAATTTTTTTTTTTTTTGGCAAACGATAACAGCCGCAAATTCAAACAGAATCAAATAATGTTTCGCATACAGCCCTGAATTGTAGATTTCTCAAGACCTTTTGTTTTTGGTGAAGATCGGTTAAGGGGAAGGGGTAGTTTACCTGCAACCTTTTACGTTTTATTTTCTATGGCAAACGATAACAGCCGCAAATTCAAACAGAATCAAATAATGTTTTGCATACAGCCCTGATTTGTAGAGTACTCAAGACCTATTGTTTTTGGTGAAGATCGGTTAAGGGGAAGGGGTAGTTTACCTGCAACGTTTTTTTATCAAGCGTATTTTCTATGGCAAACGATAACAGCCGCAAATTCAAACAGAATCAAATAATTTTTTGCATACGTCCCTGAATTGTAGAGGTCTCAATGACTTTCGATTTTGGTGAAGATCGGTTAAGGGGAAGGGGTAGTTTACCTGCAACCTTTTACGTTTTAACAAGAGTAAAGTACTTGAAAATTTATTTAAACTTTTTGAAACAATGGTAATTGTTAAAAATAAAATAATTTTGTTGCCAGGCAATAAAATTATAATTTTTTCATTTTAATGTAATATAATATTTTTCATTTAATACAGCAATAAAAAGGCAGGTAAGACACAGCCTGGCTGTTTGGCTGAAAATGATTTTAAATATAAATCTTAGAATATGGAAGTCATGTATGGTTCTCCATACCGATATTTTTGTTTGTTTGGCAAACGATAACAGCCGCAAATTCAAACAGAATCAAATAATGTTTCGCATACAGCCCTGAATTGTAGAGTTCTCAAGATCTGTTGATTTTGGTGAAGATCGGTTAAGGGAAAGGGGTAGTTTACCCGTAACGTTTTATGTTTTAACAAGGGTATTTCCTATGGCAAACGATAACAGCCGCAAATTCAAACAGAATCAAAAGATTATTTGCATACAGCCCTAAATTGTAGAGTTCTCAAGACCTATTGTTTTTGGTGAAGATCGGTTGAGGGAAAGGGGTAGTTTACCTGCAACGTTTTTTTAACAAGGGTATTTTCTATGGCAAACGATAACAGCCGCAAATTCAAACAGAATCAAATAATGTTTTGCATACAGCCCTGATTTGTAGAGTACTCAAGACCTATTGTTTTTGGTGAAGATCGGTTAAGGGGAAGGGGTAGTTTACCTGCAAGGTTTTTTAACAAGCGTATTTTCTATGGCAAACGATAACAGCCGCAAATTCAAACAGAATCAAATAATTGTTTGCATACGTCCCTGAATTGTAGAGGTCTCAATGACTTTCGATTTTGGTGAAGATCGGTTAAGGGGAAGGGGTAGTTTACCTGCAACCTTTTACGTTTTAACAAGAGTAAAGTACTTGAAAATTTATTTAAACTTTTTGAAACAATGGTAATTGTTAAAAATAAAATAATTTTGTTGCCAGGCAATAAAATTATAATTTTTTCATTTTTATGTAATATAATATTTTTCATTTAATACAGCAATAAAAAGGCAGGTAAGACACAGCCTGGCTGTTTGGCTGAAAATGATTTTAAATATAAATCTTAGAATATGGAAGTCATGTATGGTTCTCCATACCGATATTTTACTTCCATATTCCTTAAGGAATGGAAGTATGGTGATGGCAAAAAAAATCGTGTTCGAGATTATTGCAGATTCTGATTCTACTACACTCAAAACATGAAAAAAAGTCGTTTTCCGAAAAGTGTCTGTGTGTGTGTCTGTCTGTGTGTCTGTAGATTTTTTTCTATGGCAAACGATAACTGCCGCAAATTCAAACAGAATCAAATAATTTTTTGCATACAGCCCTGATTTGTAGAGTACTCGCGACCTATTGTTTTTGGTGAAGATCGGTTGAGGGGAAGGGGTAGTTTACCTGCAACGGTTTTTTTTATCAAGGGAAATTTTTTTTTTTTTTGGCAAACGATAACAGCCGCAAATTCAAACAGAATCAAATAATGTTTCGCATACAGCCCTGAATTGTAGATTTCTCAAGACCTTTTGTTTTTGGTGAAGATCGGTTAAGGGGAAGGGGTAGTTTACCTGCAACCTTTTACGTTTTATTTTCTATGGCAAACGATAACAGCCGCAAATTCAAACAGAATCAAATAATGTTTTGCATACAGCCCTGATTTGTAGAGTACTCAAGACCTATTGTTTTTGGTGAAGATCGGTTAAGGGGAAGGGGTAGTTTACCTGCAACGTTTTTTTATCAAGCGTATTTTCTATGGCAAACGATAACAGCCGCAAATTCAAACAGAATCAAATAATTTTTTGCATACGTCCCTGAATTGTAGAGGTCTCAATGACTTTCGATTTTGGTGAAGATCGGTTAAGGGGAAGGGGTAGTGTACCTGCAACCTTTTACGTTTTAACAAGAGTAAAGTACTTGAAAATTTATTTAAACTTTTTGAAACAATGGTAATTGTTAAAATTAAAATAATTTTGTTGCCAGGCAATAAAATTATAATTTTTTCATTTTAATGTAATATAATATTTTTCATTTAATACAGCAATAAAAAGGCAGGTAAGACACAGCCTGGCTGTTTGGCTGAAAATGATTTTAAATATAAATCTTAGAATATGGAAGTCATGTATGGTTCTCCATACCGATATTTTTGTTTGTTTGGCAAACGATAACAGCCGCAAATTCAAACAGAATCAAATAATGTTTCGCATACAGCCCTGAATTGTAGAGTTCTCAAGATCTGTTGATTTTGGTGAAGATCGGTTAAGGGAAAGGGGTAGTTTACCCGTAACGTTTTATGTTTTAACAAGGGTATTTCCTATGGCAAACGATAACAGCCGCAAATTCAAACAGAATCAAAAGATTATTTGCATACAGCCCTAAATTGTAGAGTTCTCAAGACCTATTGTTTTTGGTGAAGATCGGTTGAGGGAAAGGGGTAGTTTACCTGCAACGTTTTTTTAACAAGGGTATTTTCTATGGCAAACGATAACAGCCGCAAATTCAAACAGAATCAAATAATGTTTTGCATACAGCCCTGATTTGTAGAGTGCTCAAGACCTATTGTTTTTGGTGAAGATCGGTTAAGGGGAAGGGGTAGTTTACCTGCAAGGTTTTTTAACAAGCGTATTTTCTATGGCAAACGATAACAGCCGCAAAATCAAACAGAATCAAATAATTGTTTGCATACGTCCCTGAATTGTAGAGGTCTCAATGACTTTCGATTTTGGTGAAGATCGGTTAAGGGGAAGGGGTAGTTTACCTGCAACCTTTTACGTTTTAACAAGAGTAAAGTACTTGAAAATTTATTTAAACTTTTTGAAACAATGGTAATTGTTAAAAATAAAATAATTTTGTTGCCAGGCAATAAAATTATAATTTTTTCATTTTTATGTAATATAATATTTTTCATTTAATACAGCAATAAAAAGGCAGGTAAGACACAGCCTGGCTGTTTGGCTGAAAATGATTTTAAATATAAATCTTAGAATATGGAAGTCATGTATGGTTCTCCATACCGATATTTTACTTCCATATTCCTTAAGGAATGGAAGTATGGTGATGGCAAAAAAAATCGTGTTCGAGATTATTGCAGATTCTGATTCTACTACACTCAAAACATGAAAAAAAGTCGTTTTCCGAAAAGTGTCTGTGTGTGTGTCTGTCTGTGTGTCTGTAGATTTTTTTCTATGGCAAACGATAACTGCCGCAAATTCAAACAGAATCAAATAATTTTTTGCATACAGCCCTGATTTGTAGAGGACTCGCGACCTATTGATTTTGGTGAAGATCGGTTGAGGTAAAGGGGTAGTTTACCTGCAACGGTTTTTTTTTATCAAGGGAAATTTTTTTTTTTTGGCAAACGATAACAGCCGCAAATTCAAACAGAATCAAATAATGTTTCGCATACAGCCCTGAATTATAGAGTTCTCAAGACCTATTGTTTTTGATGAAGATCGGTTAAGGGAAAGGGGTAGTTTACCTGTAACGTTTTATGTTTTAACAAGGGTATTTCCTATGGCAAACGATAACAGCCGCAAATTCAAACAGAATCAAAAGATTATTTGCATACAGCCCTAAATTGTAGAGTTCTCAAGACGTATTGTTTTTGGTGAAGATCGGTTAAGGGGAAGGGGTAGTTTACCTGCAATGGTTTTTTTTATCAAGGGAAATTTTTTTTTGGCAAACGATAACAGCCGCAAATTCAAACAGAATCAAATAATGTTTCGCATACAGCCCTGAATTGTAGAGTTCTCAAGACCTATTGTTTTTGGTGAAGATCGGTTAAGCGAAAGGGGTAGTTTACCTACAACGTTTTTTAAACAAGTGTATTTTCTATGGCAAACGATAACAGCCGCAAATTCAAACAGAATCAAATAATTTTCTGCATACTGCCCTGATTTGTAGAGTACTCAAGACCTATTGTTTTTGGTGAAGATCGGTTGAGGGGAAGGGGTAGTTTACCTGCAACGTTTTTTATCAAGCGTATTTTCTATGGCAAACGATAACTGCCGCAAATTCGAACAGAATCAAATAATTTTTTGCATACGTCAGTGAATTATAGAGGACTCAAGGCCTTTAGATTTTGGTGAAGATCAGTTAAGGGGAAGGGGTAGTTTACCTGCAACCTTTTACGTTTTAACAAGAGTAAAGTACTTGAAAATTCATTTAAACTTTTTCAAACAATGGTAATTGTTGAAAATAAAATTATTTTGTTGCCAGGCAATCTGAAAATTTCAGATTTTGTACCACAAAATCTGAAAAGATTATACGATAGTTTATGAAATGGTTAATAATACGTCAGTGGAAGGTGTAATGAGAAATTAGCAGAAATGGAAACCTGGGGAATGTTAACTGTTCTGTAGATACAATTTTGTCAGAATGTTTGGAAATGATCATCAACATTGAAGAAAAAGTAAGCATATTAAGAAACATATGTAAGTACTTATTATAAAAATATCGGTATGGAGAACCATACATGACTTCCATATTCTAAGATTTATATTTAAAATTATTTTCACCCAAACAGCCAGGCTGTGTCTTACCTGCCTTTTTATTGCTGTATTAAATGAAAAATATTATATTACATTAAAATGAAAAAATTATAATTTTATTGCCTGGCAACAAAATTATTTTATTTTTAACAATTACCATTGTTTCAAAAAGTTTAAATAAATTTTCAAGTACTTTACTCTTGTTAAAACGTAAAAGGTTGCAGGTAAACTACCCCTTCCCCTTAACCGATCTTCACCAAAATCGAAGGTCATTGAGACCTCTACAATTCAGGGAGGAATGCAAAAACTTATTTGATTCTGTTTGAATTTGCGGCTGTTATCGTTTGCCATAGAAAATACGATTGATAAAAAAACGTTGCAGGTAAACTACCCCTTCCCCTTAACCGATCTTCACCAAAAACAATAGGTCTTGAGTACTCTAGAAATCAGGGCTGTATGCAAAACATTATTTGATTCTGTTTGAATTTGCGGCTGTTATCGTTTGCCATAGAAAATACCCTTGTTAAAAAAACGTTGCAGGTAAACTACCCCTTTCCCTCAACCGATCTTCACCAAAAACAACAGGTCTTGAGAACTCTACAATTTAGGGCTGTATGCAAATAATCTTTTGATTCTGTTTGAATTTGCGGCTGTTATCGTTTGCCATAGGAAATACCTTTGTTAAAACATAAAACGTTACAGGTAAACTACCCCTTTCCCTTAACCGATCTTCACCAAAAACAATAGATCTTGAGTACTCTACAAATCAGGGCTGTATGCAAAACATTATTTGATTCTGTTTGAATTTGCGGCTGTTATCGTTTGCCAAACAAACAAAATTACCCTTGCTAAAAAAAATATCGGTATGGAGAACCATACATGACTTCCATATTCTAAGATTTATATTTAAAATCATTTTCAGCCAAACAGCCAAGGAACGAATTTTAACAAAAAAATACTTCTTTCTTGCCAATAACGTAGTACACATATAAAAAATATTATCCCCTCCCCCTTCAATTATAATTTTGATTTATAGAAAATTACCCCCAGCCCGTTCAACTAGCCTCTTCATTTATAGATATTTCATCTACGTTTCTACAGTGGATTATTAAGATCTTATCAGGATACTTTATCAAAATTAAGTACTTTACTCGTGTTACAACAAAATATGTTTCAGGTAAACTGCCCTTTCCCCGTAACCGATCTTCACCAAAATCAACAGACATTGAGTTCTCTATAGCTCAGGCACATATGTAAAAAATTATTTGATTCTGTTTGAATTTACGGCAGTTATGGTTCGTCATATAAAAAATTACCCATGTTAAAACATAAAACATGAGATTTATAAAACATATCTAAGATTTATATTTAAAATCATTTTTGAAATAAAATATTTTCATAGAACTTACTAACGCTGGGGAAATCTGAGGAGCCAATCAAAGATGGGCCTACCTGTCACTCTGCTGAATTTGGTGGAAAGCCCTGTCACTGTCGTCAAAGTATCAGCCTTGACAGGGTCCTCTTTTTCTGCAAAATGGGAGAGGAGGCTTGAGATGGAGTGAGTGACGTGGTCCCCCCACCTCAATGAAGAACCCATTGTTTTATAAAAATATATTTAAATTTTGAAAACTGAAAATTCTTTTCTTGTTGTAAATATTTATAATTTATAATCAAAATGACTTTATCAAAAAACAAACATTATTTTTTTATAATAAGTACTTACATATGTTTCTTAATATGCTTACTTTTTCTTCAATGTTGATGATCATTTCCAAACATTCTGACAAAATTGTATCTACAGAACAGTTAACATTCCCCAGGTTTCCATTTCTGCTAATTTCTCATTACACCTTCCACTGACGTATTATTAACCATTTCATAAAGTATCGTATAATCTTTTCAGATTTTGTGGTACAAAATCTGAAATTTTCAGATTGCCTGGCAACAAAATTATTTTATTTTCAACAATTACCATTGTTTGAAAAAGTTTAAATGAATTTTCAAGTACTTTACTCTTGTTAAAACGTAAAAGGTTGCAGGTAAACTACCCCTTCCCCTTAACAGATCTTCACCAAAATCTAAAGGCCTTGAGTCCTCTACAATTCACTGACGTATGCAAAAAATTATTTGATTCTGTTTGAATTTGTGGCAGTTATCGTTTGCCATAGAAAATACGCTTGATAAAAAACGTTGCAAGTAAACTACCCCTTCCCCTCAACCGATCTTCACCAAAAACAATAGGTCTTGAGTACTCTACAAATCAGGGCTGTATGCAGAAAATTATTTGATTCTGTTTGAATTTGCGGCTGTTATCGTTTGCCATAGGAAATACCCTTGTTAAAACATAAAACGTTACAGGTAAACTACCCCTTTCCCTTAACCGATCTTCACCAAAAACAATAGGTCTTGAGTACTCTACAAATCAGGCCTGTATGCAAAACATTATTTGATTCTGTTTGAATTTGCGGCTGTTATCGTTTGCCATAGAAAATACCCTTGTTAAAAAAACGTTGCAGGTAAACTACCCCTTTCCCTCAACCGAACTTCACCAAAAACAATAGGTCTTGAGGACTCTACAATTTAGGGCTGTATGCAAATAATCTTTTCATTCTGTTTGAATTTGCGGCTGTTATCGTTTGCCATAGGAAATACCCTTGTTAAAACATAAAACGTTACAGGTAAACTACCCCTATCCCTTAACCGATCTTCACCAAAATCAACAGATCTTGAGAACTCTACAATTCAGGGCTGTATGCGAAACATTATTTGATTCTGTTTGAATTTGCGGCTGTTATCGTTTGCCAAACAAACAAAATTACCCTTGCTAAAAAAAAAAACCGTTGCAGGTAAACTACCCCTTTCCCTCAACCGATCTTCACCAAAAACAATAGGTCACGAGTACTCTGCAAATCAGGGCTGCATGCAAAGAATTATTTGATTCTGTTTGAATTTGCGGCAGTTATCGTTTGCCATAGAAAAAAATCTACAGACACACAGACAGACAGACACACACACAGACACTTTTCGGAAAACGACTTTTTTTCATGTTTTGAGTGTAGTAGAATCAGAATCTGCAATAATCTCGAACACGATTTTTTTTGCCATCACCATACTTCCATTCCTTAAGGAATATGGAAGTAAATACATTAAAATGAAAAAATTATAATTTTATTGCCTGGCAACAAAATTATTTTATTTTTAACAATTACCATTGTTTCAAAAAGTTTAAATAAATTTTCAAGTACTTTACTCTTGTTAAAACGTATAAGGTTGCAGGTAAACTACCCCTTCCCCTTAACCGATCTTCACCAAAATCGAAAGTCATTGAGACCTCTACAATTCAGGGACGTATGCAAAAAATTATTTGATTCTGTTTGAATTTGCGACTGTTATCGTTTGCCATAGAAAATACGCTTGATAAAAAAACGTTGCAGGTAAACTACCCCTTCCCCTTAACCGATCTTCACCAAAAGCAATAGGTCTTGAGTACTCTACAAATCAGGACTGTATGCAAAACATTATTTGATTCTGTTTGAATTTGCGGCTGTTATCGTTTGCCATAGAAAATACCCTTGTTAAAAAAACGTTGCAGGTAAACTACCCCTTTCCCTCAACCGATCTTCACCAAAAACAATAGGTCTTGAGAAATCTACAATTCAGGGCTGTATGCGAAACATTATTTGATTCTGTTTGAATTTGCGGCTGTTATCGTTTGCCAAAAAAAAAAAATTTCCCTTGATAAAAAAAACCGTTGCTGGTAAACTACCCCTTCCCCTCAACCGACCTTTACCAAAAACAATAGGTCGCGAGTACTCTACAAATCAGGGCTGTATGCAAAAAATTATTTGATTCTGTTTGAATTTGCGGCAGTTGTCGTTTGCCATAGAAAATACGCATGATAAAAAACGTTGCTGGTAAACTACCCCTTCCCCTCAACCGATCTTCACCAAAAACAATAGGTCTTGAGTACTCTACAAATCAGGGCTGTATGCAAAAAATTATTTGATTCTGTTTGAATTTGCGGCTGTTATCGTTTGCCATAGAAAATACCCTTGTTAAAAAAACGTTGTAGGTAAACTACCCCTTTCCCTTAACCGATCTTCACCAAAAACAAAAGGTCTTGAGAACTCTACAACTTAGGGCTGTATGCAAATAATCTTTTCATTCTGTTTGAATTTGCGGCTGTTATCGTTTGCCATAGGAAATACCCTTGTTAAAACATAAAACGTTACAGGTAAACTACCCCTTTCCCTTAACCGATCTTCACCAAAAACAATAGGTCTTGAGAACTCTACAATTCAGGGCTGTATGCGAAACATTATTTGATTCTGTTTGAATTTGCGGCTGTTATCGTTTGCCAAACAAACAAAATTACCCTTGCTAAAAAAAAATCGTTGCAGGTAAACTACCCCTTTCCCTCAATCGATCTTCACCAAAAACAATAGGTCGCGAGAACTCTGCAAAACCGGACTGTATGCAAAAAATTATTTGATTCTGTTTGAATTTGCGGCAGTTATCGTTTGCCATAGAAAAAAAATCTACAGACAGACAGACACACAGACAGACAGACACACAGACACTTTTCGGAAAACGACTTTTTTTCATGTTTTGAGTGTAGTAGAATCAGAATCTGCAATAATCTCGAACACGATTTTTTTTGCCATCACCATACTTCCATTCCTTAAGGAATATGGAAGTAAAAACCGTTGCAGGTAAACTACCCCTTTCCCTCAACCGATCTTCACCAAAAACAATAGGTCGCGAGTACTCTGCAAATCAGGGCTGTATGCAAAACATTATTTGATTGTGTTTGAATTTGCGGCAGTTATCGTTTGCCATAGAAAAAAAATCTACAGACAGACAGACAGACACACACACAGACACTTTTCGGAAAACGACTTTTTTTCATGTTTTGAGTGTAGTAGAATCAGAATCTGCAATAATCTCGAACACGATTTTTTTGCCATCACCATACTTCCATTCCTTAAGGAATATGGAAGTAAAAAATAATGTTTGTTTTTTGATAAAGTCATTTTGATTATAAAATATAAATATTTACAACAAGAAAAGAATTTTCAGTTTTCAAAATTTAAATATATTTTTATAAAACAATGGGTTCTTCATTGAGGTGGGGACCATGTCACTCACTCCATCTCAAGCCTCCTCTCCCATTTTGCAGAAAAAGAGGACCCTGTCAAGGCTGATACTTTGATGACAGTGACAGGGCTTTCCACCAAATTCAGCAGAGTGACAGGTAGGCCCAACTCTGATTGGCTCCTCAGATTTCCCCAGCGTTAGTAGGTTCTATGAAAATATTTTATTTCAAAAATGATTTTAAATATATATCTTAGATATGTTTTATAAATCTCATGTTTTATGTTTTAACATGGGTAATTTTTTATATGACAAACCATAACTGCCGTAAATTCAAACAGAATCAAATAATTTTTTACATATGTGCCTGAGCTATAGAGAACTCAATGTCTGTTGATTTTGGTGAAGATCGGTTACGGGGAAAGGGCAGTTTACCTGAAACATTTTTTGTTGTAACATGGGTAAAGTACTTAATTTTGATAATGTATCCTGATAAGATCTTAATAATCCACTGTAGAAACGTAGATGAAATATCTATAAATTAAGAGGCTAGTTGAACGGGCTGGGGGTAATTTTCTATAAATCAAAATTATAGTTGAAGGGGGAGGGGATAATATTTTTTATATGTGTACTACGTTATTGGCAAGAAAGAAGTATTTTTTTGTTAAAATTCCTTCCCTGGCTGTTTGGCTGAAAATGATTTTAAATATACATCTTAGAATATGGAAGTCATGTATGGTTCTCCATACCGATATTGCTTCCATATTCCTTAAGGAATGGAAGTATGGTGATGGCAAAAAAAATCGTGTTCGAGATTATTGCAGATTCTGATTCTACTACACTCAAAACATGAAAAAAAGTCGTTTTCCGAAAAGTGTCTGTGTGTGTGTCTGTCTGTCTGTCTGTCTGTGTGTGTGTCTGTCTGTAGATTTTTTTTCTATGGCAAACGATAACTGCCGCAAATTCAAACAGAATCAAATAATTTTTTGCATACAGCCCTGATTTGTAGAGTACTCAAGACCTATTGTTTTTGGTGAAGATCGGTTGAGGGAAAGGGGTAGTTTACCTGCAACGTTTTTTTAACAAGGGTATTTTCTATGGCAAACGATAACAGCCGGAAGTTCAAACAGAATCAAATAATTTTCTGCATACAGCCCTGATTTGTAGAGTACTCAATACCTATTGTTTTTGGTGAAGATCGGTTGAGGGGAAGGGGTAGTTTACCTGCAACGTTTTTTTTTCTATGGCAAACGATAACTGCCGCAAATTCAAGCAGAATCAAATAATGTTTTGCAAACATCCCTGAATTGTAGAGATCTCAAGACCTATTGTTTTTGGTGAAGATCGGTTAAGGGAAAGGGGTAGTTTACCTACAACGTTTTTTTAACAAGGGTATTTTCTATGGCAAACGATAACAGCCGCAAGTTCAAACAGAATCAAATAATTTTCTGCATACAGCCCTGATTTGTAGAGTACTCAATACCTATTGTTTTTGGTGAAGATCGGTTGAGGGGAAGGGGTAGTTTACCTGCAACGTTTTTTTTTCTATGGCAAACGATAACTGCCGCAAATTCAAACAGAATCAAATAATGTTTTGCATACATCCCTGAATTGTAGAGATCTCAAGGACTTTCGATTTTGGTGAAGATCGGTTAAGGGAAAGGGGTAGTTTACCTGCAACCTTTTACGTTTTAACAAGAGTAAAGTACTTGAAAATTTATTTAAACTTTTTGAAACAATGGTAATTGTTTAAATTAAAATAATTTTGTTGCCAGGTAACAAAAATAAAGTCATTTTGATTATAAAATATAAATATTTACAACAAGAAAATAATTTTCAGTTTTCAAAATTTAAATATATTTTTATAAAACAATGGGTTCTTCATTGAGGTGGGGACCATGTCACTCACTCCATCTCAAGCCTCTCCCATTTTGCAGAAAAAGAGGACCCTGTCAAGGCTGATACTTTGACGACAGTGACAGGGCTTTCCACCAAATTCAGCAGAGTGACAGGTAGGCCCAACTCTGATTGGCTCCTCAGATTTCCCCAGAGTTAGTAGGTTCTATGAAAATATTTTATTTCAAAAATGATTTTAAATATAAATCTTAGATATGTTTTATAAATCTCATGTTGTATGTTTTAACATGGGTAATTTTTTATATGACGAACCATAACTGCTGTAAATTCAAACAGAATCAAATAATTTTTTACATATGTGCCTGAGCTATAGAGAACTCAATGTCTGTTGATTTTGGTGAAGATCGGTTACGGGGAAAGGGCAGTTTACCTGAAACATTTTTTGTTGTAACATGAGTAAAGTACTTAATTTTGATAAAGTATCCTGATAAGATCTTAATAATCCACTGTAGAAACATAGATGAAATATCTATAAATGTAGAGGCTAGTTGAACGGGCTGGGGGTAATTTTCTATAAATCAAAATTATAGTTGAAGGGGGAGGGGATAATTTTTTTTTATATGTGTACTACGTTATTGGCAACAAAGAAGTATTTTTTTGTTAAAATTCCTTCCCTGGCTGTTTGGCTGAAAATGATTTTAAATATAAATCTTAGAATATGGAAGTCATGTATGGTTCTCCATACCGATATTTCTCTTTTTTTTTCATTTATTTATTGAATTGTATTATAGTACAAACTAAAATTTTGTTAAAATTGAAAAATAATTTATTTTTTAATATATTACTATGATTGGTGAGGTAAAACTCACAATTAGTATTAAGTATATAAATATTAATTCTAAAGACCAACCTATGTACGGGCATTTATGCCCCCTATAGGTCCTGTATTGTATAATGTTTATTATATGTAAAGGAAAATTGGTAATAAATATTATTATTATTATTATTTATAATTTGTCCCTGTTGTCAATATCTTCTACTTTAGAGGCAGGTATTCCTTTTACCACTACTGAATTACCACAATGATGTGATAATAGCTGCAATCGTAGTAAAAATGATAATTTAAAAAATCTCTGCCTTAGAGATATAAATTGAACTAAAGATATCTCAAATTATCAGAGAGGTGCAGAACTCGCTCACTATTTTGAACGAAGTACATTTTAGGATACATTTTTGTAAATATAATTAATTCACTACGACTCGGAACATTTGTGTTCCGAGTTGGTAGTGAATTAATTATATTTAGTTAAGTAGTGAACACGTCATGGACAACGAAATCCAAGAATAAATTTTTGTATTAGATACGCCTAATTTTTCAATTATCAGAAAAATTACAAAACTCACGATAATCCTATTTTCTGTTTAGTAAAGTAATAATTGTAGAGAAATCATTCAATAAACACAAAAAATGCCAAACAATTGAATTTGTTATCAGAAGGGTTAGGTCATACCAACACCATTGTTAGTCTGACCTAATCCTTCTCATAATGTTCACGTACTATTGAAAGTTTGCTTTATGATTGAGTCGCATTAGTGTTAAAATTCTTTGTAGTTTGACACCCAACTGGATTTTTACAATTTTTGATCCTACTTTATGGGCCTGGTGTCAAAATATTTTGAAATTTCTAAAACTGTGCTACATTCAAATTTTTGTTAAAAAAACATTCAAGTCTTTGTTATCTCACATGGAATTTGCAATTTTATCCAAATTTTGCCCCACTTTTTTGATCCTGGCTTCCCAAAACTTTGAAATTTTCAAAAGTTAACACTTAACTTAGGTTTTATCAACAGTTTAACTAACTTTTTGACCCTCAGCATTCATAATTTTCACATTTTCACAAATGAACAGTAAATTCATTATTTTGGTTAAAATTTCCGTTGATACCCCACATGGACTCAAATTTATGTGGATACCACTCGGTTCACTCATTCAAAAACTAGTTTTACTACTTCAACAAATTTAAAGTCTTATTTACGCTTTTTATTATTAACTTATTAGAGATATACACTAACAATTTTTACTTCCATGTTCCTGAAGGAAATGGAAGTGTGGTGATGGCAAAAAAAACGTGTTCGAGATTATTGCAGATTCTGATTGTACTACACTCAAAACATGAAAAAAAGTCATTTTTCGAAAATTGTCTGTGTGTCTATAGATTTTTTTCTATCGCAAACGATAACAGCCGCAAATTCAAGCAGAATCAAATAATTTTTTGCATACAGCCCTAATATGTAGAGTACTCAAAACCTATAGTTTTTGGTGAAGATCGGTTAAGGGAAAGGGGTAGTTTACCTGCAACTTTTTTTTTTAATCAAGGGTAATTATTTTCTATGGCAAACGATAACAGCCGCAAATTCAAACATAATCAAATAATTTTTTGCACACGTCCCTGAATTGTAGAGTTCTCAAGGCCCATTGTTTTTGGTGAAGATCCGGTTAAGGGAAAGGGGTAGTTTACCAGCAACGTTTTATGTTTTAACAAGGGTATTTTATATGGCAAACGATAACAGCCGCAATTTCAAACAGAATCAAATGATTATTTGCATACAGCCCTAAATTGTAGAGTTCTCAGGACCTATTGTTTTTGGTGAAGATCGTCTAAGTGAAAGGGGTAGTTTACCTGCAACATTTTATGTTTTAACAAGGGTATTTTCTATGGCAAACGATAACAGCCGCAAATTCAAACAGAATCAAATAATTTTTTGCATACAGTCCCAATTTGTAGTGTACTCAAGATCTATTGTTTTTGGTGAAGATCAGTTAAGGGAAAGGGGTAGTTTTACCTGCAATGCTTTTTTATCATGGGTATTTTACTTCCATATTCCTTAAGGAATGGAAGTATGGTGATGGCAAAAAAAAATCGTGTTCGAGATTATTGCAGATTCTGATTCTACTACACTCAAAACATGAAAAAAAAGTCGTTTTCCGAAAAGTGTCTGTGTGTGTGTCTGTCTGTCTATAGATTTTTTTTCTATGGCAAACGATAACTGCTGTAAATTCAAACAGAATCAAATAATTTTTTACATATGTGCCTGAGCTATAGAGAACTCAATGTCTGTTGATTTTGGTGAAGATCGGTTACGGGGAAAGGGCAGTTTACCTGAAACATTTTTTGTTGTAACATGAGTAAAGTACTTAATTTTGATAAAGTATCCTGATAAGATCTTAATAATCCACTGTAGAAACATAGATGAAATATCTATAAATGTAGAGGCTAGTTGAACGGGCTGGGGGTAATTTTCTATAAATCAAAATTATAGTTGAAGGGGGAGGGGATAATTTTTTTTTATATGTGTACTACGTTATTGGCAACAAAGAAGTATTTTTTTGTTAAAATTCCTTCCCTGGCTGTTTGGCTGAAAATGATTTTAAATATAAATCTTAGAATATGGAAGTCATGTATGGTTCTCCATACCGATATTTCTCTTTTTTTTTCATTTATTTATTGAATTGTATTATAGTACAAACTAAAATTTTGTTAAAATTGAAAAATAATTTATTTTTTAATATATTACTATGATTGGTGAGGTAAAACTCACAATTAGTATTAAGTATATAAATATTAATTCTAAAGACCAACCTATGTACGGGCATTTATGCCCCCTATAGGTCCCTGTATTGTATAATTTTTATTATATGTAAAGGAAAATTGGTAATAAATATTATTATTATTATTATTTATAATTTGTCCCTGTTGTCAATATCTTCTACTTTAGAGGCAGGTATTCCTTTTACCACTACTGAATTACCACAATGATGTGATAATAGCTGCAATCGTAGTAAAAATGATAATTTAAAAAATCTCTGCCTTAGAGATATAAATTGAACTAAAGATATCTCAAATTATCAGAGAGGTGCAGAACTCGCTCACTATTTTGAACGAAGTACATTTTAGGATACATTTTTGTAAATATAATTAATTCACTACGACTCGGAACATTTGTGTTCCGAGTTGGTAGTGAATTAATTATATTTAGTTAAGTAGTGAACACGTCATGGACAACGAAATCCAAGAATAAATTTTTGTATTAGATACGCCTAATTTTTCAATTATCAGAAAAATTACAAAACTCACGATAATCCTATTTTCTGTTTAGTAAAGTAATAATTGTAGAGAAATCATTCAATAAACACAAAAAATGCCAAACAATTGAATTTGTTATCAGAAGGGTTAGGTCATACCAACACCATTGTTAGTCTGACCTAATCCTTCTCATAATGTTCACGTACTATTGAAAGTTTGCTTTATGATTGAGTCGCATTAGTGTTAAAATTCTTTGTAGTTTGACACCCAACTGGATTTTTACAATTTTTGATCCTACTTTATGGGCCTGGTGTCAAAATATTTTGAAATTTCTAAAACTGTGCTACATTCAAATTTTTGTTAAAAAAACATTCAAGTCTTTGTTATCTCACATGGAATTTGCAATTTTATCCAAATTTTGCCCCACTTTTTTTGATCCTGGCTTCCCAAAACTTTGAAATTTTCAAAAGTTAACACTTAACTTAGGTTTTATCAACAGTTTAACTAACTTTTTGACCCTCAGCATTCATAATTTTCACATTTTCACAAATGAACAGTAAATTCATTATTTTGGTTAAAATTTCCGTTGATACCCCACATGGACTCAAATTTATGTGGATACCACTCGGTTCACTCATTCAAAAACTAGTTTTACTACTTCAACAAATTTAAAGTCTTATTTACGCTTTTTATTATTAACTTATTAGAGATATACACTAACAATTTTTACTTCCATGTTCCTGAAGGAAATGGAAGTGTGGTGATGGCAAAAAAAATCGTGTTCGAGATTATTGCAGATTCTGATTGTACTACACTCAAAACATGAAAAAAAGTCATTTTTCGAAAAGTGTCTGTGTGTCTATAGATTTTTTTCTATCGCAAACGATAACAGCCGCAAATTCAAGCAGAATCAAATAATTTTTTGCATACAGCCCTAATATGTAGAGTACTCAAAACCTATAGTTTTTGGTGAAGATCGGTTAAGGGAAAGGGGTAGTTTACCTGCAACTTTTTTTTTTAATCAAGGGTAATTATTTTCTATGGCAAACGATAACAGCCGCAAATTCAAACATAATCAAATAATTTTTTGCACACGTCCCTGAATTGTAGAGTTCTCAAGGCCCATTGTTTTTGGTGAAGATCCGGTTAAGGGAAAGGGGTAGTTTACCAGCAACGTTTTATGTTTTAACAAGGGTATTTTATATGGCAAACGATAACAGCCGCAATTTCAAACAGAATCAAATGATTATTTGCATACAGCCCTAAATTGTAGAGTTCTCAGGACCTATTGTTTTTGGTGAAGATCGTCTAAGTGAAAGGGGTAGTTTACCTGCAACATTTTATGTTTTAACAAGGGTATTTTCTATGGCAAACGATAACAGCCGCAAATTCAAACAGAATCAAATAATTTTTTGCATACAGTCCCCAATTTGTAGTGTACTCAAGATCTATTGTTTTTGGTGAAGATCAGTTAAGGGAAAGGGGTAGTTTACCTGCAATGCTTTTTTATCATGGGTATTTTACTTCCATATTCCTTAAGGAATGGAAGTATGGTGATGGCAAAAAAAAATCGTGTTCGAGATTATTGCAGATTCTGATTCTACTACACTCAAAACATGAAAAAAAGTCGTTTTCCGAAAAGTGTCTGTGTGTGTGTCTGTCTGTCTGTCTGTCTGTCTGTCTGTGTGTCTGTCTGTCTATAGATTTTTTTTCTATGGCAAACGATAACTGCCGCAAATTCAAACAGAATCAAATAATTTTTTGCATGCAGTCCGGATTTGCAGAGTACTCGCGACCTATTGTTTTTGGTGAAGATCGGTTGAGGGAAAGGGGTAGTTTACCGGCAACGGTTTTTTTTTTAGCAAGGGTAATTTTGTTTGTTTGGCAAACGATAACAGCCGCAAATTCAAACAGAATCAAATAATGTTTCGCATACAGCCCGGAATTGTAGAGTTCTCAAGATCTGTTGATTTTGGTGAAGATCGGTTAAGGGAAAGGGGTAGTTTACCTGTAACGTTTTATGTTTTAACAAGGGTATTTCCTATGGCAAACGATAACAGCCGCAAATTCAAACAGAATCAAAAGATTATTAGCATACAGCCCTAAATTGTAGAGTTCTCAAGACCTATTGTTTTTGGTGAAGTTCGGTTGAGGGAAAGGGGTAGTTTACCTGCAACGTTTTTTTTAACAAGGGTATTTTCTATGGCAAACGATAACAGCCGCAAATTCAAACAGAATTTGCATACAGCCCTGATTTGTAGAGTACTCAAGACCTATTGTTTTTGGTGAAGATCGGTTAAGGGAAAGGGGTAGTTTACCTGTAACGTTTTATGTTTTAACAAGGGTATTTCCTATGGCAAACGATAACAGCCGCAAATTCAAACAGAATCAAAAGATTATTTGCATACTGCCCTAAATTACAGAGTTCTCAAGACCTATTGTTTTTGGTGAAGATCGGGTAAGGGAAAGGGGTAGTTTACCTGTAACGTTTTATGTTTTAACAAGGGTATTTCCTATGGCAAACGATAACAGCCGCAAATTCAAACAGAATCAAAAGATGATTTGCATACAGCCCTAAATTTCAGAGTTCTCAAGACCTATTGTTTTTGGTGAAGATTGGTTGAGGGAAAGGGGTAGTTTACCTGCAACGTTTTTTTAACAAGGGTATTTTCTATGGCAAACGATAACAGCCGCAAATTCAAACAGAATCAAATAATGTTTTGCATACAGCCCTGATTTGTAGAGTACTCAAGACCTGTTGTTTTTTGGTGAAGATCGGTTAAGGGGAAGGGGTTTTTTACCTGCAACGTTTTTTTATCAAGCGTATTTTTTATGGCAAACGATAACAGCCGCAAATTCAAACAGAATCAAATAATTGTTTGCATACATCCCTGAATTGTAGAGGTCTCAATGACTTTCGATTTTGGTGAAGATCGGTTAAGGGGAATGGGTAGTTTACCTGCAACGGTTTTTTTTAAACAAGGGCAACTTTGTTTGTTTGGCAAACGATAACAGCCGCCAATTCAAACAGAATCAAATAATGTTTCGCATACAGCCCTAAATTGTAGAGTTCTCAAGATCTGTCGATTTTGGTACAGATCGGTTAAGGGAAAGGGGTAGTTTACCTGCAACGTTTTATGTTTTAACAAGGGTATTTCCTATGGCAAACGATAAAAGCCGCAAATGTAAACAGAATCAAACAATGTTTTGCATACAGTCCTGATTTGTAGAGTACCCAAGACCTATTGTTTTTGGTGAAGATCGGTTAAGGGAAAGAGGTATTTTACCTACAACGTTTTTTTAACAAGGGTATTTTCTATGGTAAACGATAACAGCCGCAAATTCAAACAGAATCAAATAATTTTCTCCATACAGCCCTGATTTGTAGAGTACTCAAGACCTATTGTTTTTGGTGAAGATCGGTTGAGGGGAAGGGGTAGTTTACCTGCAACGTTTTTTATCAAGCGTATTTTCTATGGCAAATGATAACTGCCGCAAATTCAAACAGAATCAAATAATTTTTTGCATACATCAGTGAATTGTAGAGGACTCAAGGCCTTTAGATTTTGGTGAAGATCAGTTAAGGGGAAGGGGTAGTTTACCAGCAAACTTTTACGTTTTAACAAGAGTAAAGTACTTGAAAATTCATTTAAACTTTTTCAAACAATGGTAATTGTTAAAAATAAAATAATTTTGTTGCCAGGCAATCTGAAAATTTCAGATTTTGTACCACAAAATCTGAAAAGATTATACGATAGTTTATGAAATGGTTAATAATACGTCAGTGGAAGGTGTAATGAGAAATTAGCAGAAATGGAAACCTGGGGAATGTTAACTGTTCTGTAGATACAATTTTGTCAGAATGTTTGGAAATGATCATCAACATTGAAGAAAAAGTAAGCATATTAAGAAACATATGTAAGTACTTATTATAAAAAAATAATGTTTGTTTTTTTGATTAAGTCATTTTGATTATAAAATATAAATATTTACAACAAGAAGAGAATTTTCAGTTTTCAAAATTTAAATATATTTTTATAAAACAATGGGTTCTTCATTGCGGTGGGGACCATGTCACTCACTCCATCTCAAGCCTCCTCTCCCATTTTGCAGAAAAAGAGGACCCTGTCAAGGCTGATACTTTGACGACAGTGACAGGGCTTTCCACCAAATTCAGCAGAGTGACAGGTAGGCCCAACTCTGATTGGCTCCTCAGATTTCCCCAGCGTTAGTAGGTTCTATGAAAATATTTTATTTCAAAAATGATTTTAAATATAAATTTTAGATATGTTTTATAAATTTCATGTTTTATGTTTTAACATGGGTAATTTTTTTTATGACGAACCATAACTGCCGTAAATTCAAACAGAATCAAATAATTTTTTACATATCTGCCTGAGCTATAGAGAACTCAATGTCTGTTGATTTTGGTGAAGATCGGTTACGGGAAAGGGCAGTTTACCTGAAACATTTTTTGTTGTAACATGAGTAAAGTACTTAATTTTGATAAAATATCCTGATAAGATCTTAATAATCCACTGTAGAAACGTAGATGAAATATCTATAAATGAAAAGGCTAGTTGAACGGGCTGGGGGTAATTTTCTATAAATCAAAATTATAGTTGAAGGGGGAGGGGATAATATTTTTTATATGTGTACTACGTTATTGGCAAGAAAGAAGTATTTTTTTGTTAAAATTCCTTCCCTGCCTGTTTGGCTGAAAATGATTTTAAATATAAATCTTAGAATATGGAAGTCGTGTATGGTTCTCCATACCGATATTTACTTCCATATTCCTTAAGGAATGGAAGTATGGTGATGGCAAAAAAAAATCGTGTTCGAGATTATTGCAGATTCTGATTCTACTACACTCAAAACATGAAAAAAAGTCGTTTTCCGAAAAGTGTCTGTGTGTCTGTCTGTCTGTCTGTCTGTAGATTTTTTTTCTATGGCAAACGATAACTGCCGCAAATTCAAACAGAATCAAATAATTTTTTGCATGCAGCCCTGATTTGCATAGTACTC